>JAKTQC010000009.1:0-287875 GCA_030558655.1 Monosporozyma yasuniensis
ATCTAACCATGAATTATAATAAAAAGAAAGGAGATATCATATAATGATATAGTATGAGGGTTAAGGATCTTATGGCTTATGTTCTTATAAAGACCATTGTCTACCATATTTCTAGCAATATGGATGTGTTTTTTGCACACACAAGAACACGCTGTTGATGGGTGGATGAAGGTTAATGTAAACTAAACGACTTTAATAGATAGATATTGTTTTAAAGTATGTCTTTTTTTTCCTTTAAATTTTATCTTTGCAAAATAAACATCGAACAATAATAAAATGTAAAAAATATAACAACTAAAACATCTTCTTCTGAAAGCAAAATAAAGAAATTGAAAACACACATACACATTCAAATTCAAATATGAAACTGTATACCAATTATTATTTGATCTTTTGGTTATTTGGTCTAATAAACAATATTCTCTATGTGGTTATTCTTTCAGCTGCCATGGATTTAGTGGGTCCAAAAACTCCGAAATCTGTGATATTATTAGTTGATATCTTGCCATCATTATTAGTTAAATTAATATCTCCATTCCATGTTCATAAGATTGACTATAATTTTAGAATTATAGCAATTATCTTAATGAGTATTTTAGGTATGTTATGTGTTTCTTTTCATTACAGTTTAAGTTGGGCTCTTCTGGGGATAACATTAGCATCAATTTCTTCAGGATTTGGTGAAGTCACTTTCTTACAATTAACACATTTCCATGATGACAATCAAAATGGAGATGCATTAAATGGGTGGTCATCGGGAACAGGTGGTGCTGGTTTATTGGGTTCCCTTTGTTATTTATTATTAACTTCAATATTTCAATTCTCTATTACCTCTAGTTTATTGTTATTTACATTTTTACCATTGGGGTTTTTATTATATTTTAAATTAGATTTTAATTATCATCAAATTTATTTAGGTTTATCTTCAACTTCATCCCCTTCAATTTCAATAGATCAACAATCTACTTGGTCAAAATTGAAAACATTAGTAGTTCCTTATATGTTACCATTAACCACTGTATATTTTTTCGAATATCTTATAAATCAATCTGTGGCTCCTACATTATTATTCCCCTTAGAAATTCTACCTTTCAAAAGTTTTAGAGATTTATATGTTCTTTATGGTACATTATATCAAGTTGGTGTCTTCATATCAAGATCCTCTGGTAAATGGATAAGGTTAAAATATCTTTATCTTTTATCCTTCTTACAAGCGATAAATTTCATATTAACAATATTACAATCATTGTATTTCATTAATAAAACTTTACCATGGTTAAACATGATATTAGTGTTTTGGGAAGGGTTACTTGGTGGTTCCTCATATGTTAATACTTTTTTAAAAATTCAACATAATTTACCTGAAGAACAAATTGAATTTGCAATGGGTTCTGTTTCAATTGCAGATTCTTTGGGGGTATTCTTGGCAGCAATTGTTGGACTACCGTTAGAACCTGCTTTATGTAAACATCAAATCAAAGATGATAGACCATGGTGTGGAATGGAATAAAATTTGCTACAATTATAATAATCATGAGAAATATATATATTCAATGTGGGTATATAAATATATAGAGTAGTGCTTATACATAATTTGCTATTTATAGTGTAATTATAAATCTAGTTACAACGAATAATAAAAACAAGAGTATGGTAATCCTCTTGGCCTCGTAGTAAGAACCGTTAATCGATAAACCAAGAAGAAATACACATAATAAATTAGTAGCAGAGGAATAAACCTGGTTTTTATCTTGGAAATATATTAAGGTTGTTAAGAGTGCCGATAGAAGAATATAACCATAAGAAGAATTTTTCAATTTTCCGTAATAATATTTGAAAATGGATTGATGTAGAGATGAAAATTGTTGATGACTATCAGTTAATGCCAAATATTCTTTCTTGGTATATAAAGAATCCTCTTCATCAGATTGTAGTGGATCAACTTCAAAATCTTCATTTATCACACCACCTAACCTCGAATCTGAAGAATTTACTGACGAGACTTCATCTTCTTCAACATTAAAACTATTATTCTGTTTAAAAATCCCTACTTCATTATTTTCCCTTTCTTCAGGCGAATTTACCGGGGTGAAAATGGCTTGACTCTTTTCATTATTATCATTATTATTATCATCTGGTGAGTTTGTTTCATCAATATTCAAAATTAAATGATCAACATATTCTTCTAAATTCCTTGCAGTAGGTCTATAATTTGGGTCCACGGATAACAAAGATTCAATAATATCAAATATTCTATGATCAATCGGTCTTAAATTCAATTTCTTGTGTTCTTCAATCATTGCTGATTTATCAATCTTAAAAGTTTTCACTGTATCCTTAATTTCTGGAATATCTATAGAATCCAATATGAAAGGTAGTTTACCAAAGACAATAAAATAAATAATCATACCAAATGAATACATATCAGACGCAAATGTGTATTCATTATAATGTGGTAACAAATCTATATCAACTCCCACTCTTAAATTATTACTTGGCTTATTATTTATAATAACCTCTGGTGCAGTATATTCAATGGTCCCAGTTGCACCTGTGGCAGACCTGGCTTCCCCAAGAACTTGACTTTCACCCAAATCACCAATGATAACCGTGGGAAAAACTTCCTCATTATCTTCTTCAACACCATCATTTGTGTCTAATTTTATCTCAATATTCTCATCATCCTCATTTATTTCATCTTCACGAGAGTCATCTACCTTTTCCTTATATTTTGATAATAGTAGACAGTTAGATGGTTTTAGATCTCTGTGAATCAATCCGATATCATGTAATTCATGTAAACCCCTAGTAATATCTCTGACAATATATAAGATTTGTTCTGAAGATAAGCCTAACTTTATTTGGTTGTTAGATCTCTTCATCTTTCTCATCCTTCTGAACCATTTCTTTCTCTCTTCAGGTGAAACTTTTTCAGGAAACTTCTTAAACACCTCAACCAATATACAATCTTCCAAATTACCACCTGGGCAATACTGTTGTAAAATGAAAAGACAGGGTATTTTCTCATCACCAGTATGATCACTTTTATCCAAACTACCTTCTCCTTTATCTTTGGTTGTAACACCATAAGATTCATCCATCTCCAACCAAACGTGATTGTAAGTAATTAAATTTGCACTCTTATGTGTCAAAGAACTCAATGCCTTTACCTCTCTAATGCATTTATTAAACCACACCATATCATTCCCAATGGAAATTTTCTTTAAAGCAAACACACCCAGCGGTGTGTTACCTATCTTATGCACCACTTTAAATACAGAACCACGAGCACCATTCCCTAATAAGGATAATGTAGTAAAAAATTTATGGAAATATCCTGGAATGAAAAGATCGTCTGGGATAAACGATTTATAATCCTGTTCTTCGTTAAAATGGTTGCTCTCATTCAAATCTGGACTTCCAGAATCATGGATACTGGGGAGAGAATAGTGCCTATGTGTACTTTGTAATAATTGAAAATATTTGGGAGATAAAGTAAAATGGGGCAAAGTGTTCCTGTAATTGGTTCTAATATTACCTTTGATTTCAATCTCATCACCTGAGTTATCTGTGTCATGATTTGAATCACTACTTTGAAAGGACTTTCTTCTTCCAGGTAAAGATATCTTATTACCATCAGTTATTTCTGTCCCACATTGTGGACAGAGAAATGTAGCTATTGAACGATGCATATGCGCATTGTCATTGTTTTCATTACCATTACCAGTATTAGTTCTCCCTAACTGATTTAGAATATCAAAATTTAATAAGGAACCTCTATCTAAGTTTCCATTTTGTAGATGTCTTGTAGACACTTCTTGGAAAACTGACAATTTTCCCTGTGCTGGATTGACAATAATCAGAGATCTCGAATGTGGATCATTTAGAATCAGCGAGTCGTCAGTATAAGGGATCAAACTCATTAAATTATTTATAAATTTCTTCTTTTGGCTAGAAGTTCAAACTTTTGTTAGTTTTTTAATCAATAGTTTCTTTAAACTGTTTTAACCCTTGTGATAGTATGTTATATACATCAAAGGGGTCTTCAAGCTTGTGTTCTTAAGGTTTCCTTTATTATTAAGGTTGTTTCTATGTTTTCGATCTTTAAATGAAATATTTTGAAATATTTAAAATACAGAACTTGCTATAAACAAAAGAGAAATCGATGCATATTCATCAGGTTTAAACCAAATCACGACTCCTTATCACCGACACACAATCAAGAAAAATTACATCATGGATTATATGTCCCTCGGATCTAAATCCAGAAAGACTGGGTTTAAACTGAATAAAAAAGTTGACAAAGATGAATATTCCATGGAAAACATGGATGACTATTTTGATGATGAAGAAAATAGAGATAATACAGTTAGTAACATCCTCAATACCAAATCTGAGGAGTTATTTACACTAGCCCCCAAGGTGAAAGAATTTCATCCCAATAGAAGTGGTCTCTCCATCAAATCTCTATCTCAAACGAATGTGAAGTCACGATCTCAAAACTGCACATCTACTCCAGTTTTAAACACTCCAACCAGGAGAATAAACCCCACTTCACTACCATTCAAAGAGGCTCCAATTCATAGTACGTTATTTCCTCCTGTGGATAATGTAATGCCAACACAGATCACATACGAATCAGATGTCTCAAATTTTCAAACCAATTATGGCATTCCAAAAACAATTATAGAAGAAGACGAGGATGGAGATGAAGATGAGTTAACCTCGAACAATAAGAAGATACGTCAAAGTTTACCTGATCTTATGGAGGAGTCTGAAGTGGAATATAGTACTTCTGAGGAAAGTAGTTTACTTAACACTTCACAGGATGCTTTACTAGAAAGTGAAATTGATGCGAAATATCCTCAAACAAACAATGTGAATGGCACTGAAAACACTGATTATACTTTCCCAGAAGATATCACACGTCAGGACATCCAAGGTAAGAATTCTATAACTCAATTAAGAAGAAGTAATCGAATTAAAATTCCAACATTAGACTATTGGCGAAACGAAAAGATTGTTTATAAAAGACGTTCAGAAGCCCCTAGTTTGGATATTGCCAAAGTAATCACGTATGAACAAGAAGATGATGTGGAATTAAAATCGAAGATTAACACTAAGAGGAGAAACAACGTAATTGAGAAAAAGCCAAGAAAAAAAGTGAAGTTTGATGATTCTGCAACTGATGATTATGCAATTGATAATCTACGCAATATAAATAGTGATATCTTTCAAAAAATAGCGAAAGGTCAACCAAGAGAAGTAAGTTGGATGGATACTGGTATGTTAGAAGGAACTGTTGTAGGTAGAACCCCTCTAACAAAAAGATCTAAAACAAAAAGAGAAATTCTTGCCATTGCTCCAAATTATATTAACAATGAACGAGAGTATCATTCCAAAGAGGACGAATATAAAATATCTGTTCTTTTCAACTCACAAAAGAACCATTTTACCAATGGGTATCTTACTTTGCCAATCAATGGACAAAAATCAAGATCAACTATTGATGATCTTTACATAATATTCCATGTTTTGACAGGTATTGTGGAAGTTTCAATTTCAAATAATAATAAGTTCATTTGTGTAGAGGGTTCCACTTTCCAAGTCCCTTCACATACCTCATATTCATTGGCAAATAGAGGTAAAGATGAAGTTAAACTTTATTTTGTTCAAATCATCATAAATTAATAAATAACTTTAATAACATTAATATTATATACTATAGAGATTAATAAACTAATAATACATATTCATAATACAAAGGGATCAAAGAAAAATCAGATTTTTTTTTAAAAAAAGCAGTAAGGTAAAGTAATTGCAAATAAGGGTATATCTATAAAAGAATAATATATGTATTTTTTTTTTGCGTTTTGAGTGTCTGTAATGTGTGATGGTTACATCATCGCGTGATGCTGATGATTATTTTTATTTTTTTCTTGTTAGAGGAAGGTCATATTTTTATCATATTTGTTTATCATATCTATCATTGAACTATAATTATTTTTTATTAGTTTCCATCATTAGTGGCTTGAGTACTTTCATCATTTTTATTATTATTATTGTCATCATCACCAAGAATATCGATACTACTACTGCTGAAATCACTATTATCATCATCCATACTTTCAGATATTTTTTTCATATGAGCCAATTTCACTAATGGAGCTAAAGTCTTTGTAGATGCAGCTTCTTGAGTGATGAAATCATCATCTAATAAATTTTGTGCAGAGGCTCTTTCATCAGGACTAACTTTAAGACAAAATTCAATAAATGTTTGTAAAAGTGGAGTTAATAATTCAGGTTCTTTTAAACTTGGTGTACCATTTGTAGCAATTAAATATAATGCTCTTAATGGAGTTTCATTTAAGTATGGTGGTTCACCTTCAATCATTTCAATAATCATAATACCTAAAGACCAAATATCAACTTTTGGACCATAAGCTTTACGCGATACCACTTCAGGTGCCATCCAATATGGTGTCCCCACCATCGTTGTTCTTTTCAAATTTATTTCATTAATTTGTGCACAAAAACCAAAATCTGTTAATTTAATATCACCATCCATTGATAATAAAATATTATCAGATTTAATATCTCTATGAATAACACCTTTCGAATGTAAAAATTTTAACCCATTAAGTACTTCTCTACAAACAGTAGCAATTTGTGATTCATTTAAGATACAATGTGTTACCACATCAGTTAATGAACCACCTTCCATATATTCCATAATAACCCAAAGATCAGGTTTAATTAAATATGAATCAATAAAATTAACAATATTTGGATGTTTACTTTCTTTCATAACAATAATTTCATTAATGATTAATTCCTTTTTAGGTTGTTTTTCAAGATTCATTTGTTTTATTGCGACAGATTCATTTGTATCAATTTCATGTGCAGTATAAACACCACCAGATGCACCTTGACCAATTTTAATTAAATTTTTATATTTTAAATGTGGATCTTCTAATGAACAAATTTGTTGTAATTTAGCATAAACTTCTCTTTTACGCCTTTCTCTTTCTTCACGTTTTCTTTCATTATTTATTTGATTTCTTGAAGTTCTACTTTTATCTAAATCATGTTTTGATGATGTTGATGGAATAGGTGGTATTGGTGGTAATTCCTTTTGCGGAACCGTTACAGATGGTTGTTTAACTGTATTACTTGATTGAGTATTGGATCTAGATAAAGTAGATGAATGTGTCATTGGTGGAGAGGAATATTGATAATTATCATTATTATTATTATTGTTATTTAATTTATTTGCAGTTGGTGGTTTTGGTGCTGGTCTTGATGGAATAAATTTATCATTTGAAGAAGGTAATTTTGGGCTATTTAAATTTAAATTATTATTATTATTTGCTAGAGATGGAATTGATGATGATGAAGTTGTTGTTGATGTAGATTTATAAGATTCCATACTTGGTAATCTTGGAGTGGATGAATTAGAAGTGGATGAATTTGAACCGCCAATAATATTATTAGTAATATTATTATTAATACTTGTCGTTGATGTAGTACCCGGTTTAAAAGTTTTCATCATTTTATCCTTTGGTTGTGAAACATCATTTTGATAAAATTGAACAATATCCATAACAGTTTCAATATTTTGTTGTTGTTCTTGTTTTGAAATACCATTTGATGCCAATAATCTTTGCCATTCTTCTGGTAAACCTGTATATTTACCTGTCTTAGCATCTACACCAACATGATGTAAATGTTTTGGATTATATGGAGTAGAAATTTTTAAAGAACTATTGCTATTATTATTACTACTATTATTACTACTATTATTCCCACTATTTCTTTTGATTAAAGAAGCAAATACACCTTTCATAATACTAGTACTACTTGTACTTGTATTACTATTATTTGATAAAGTAGAATTCCCACTTGAATATTTTTTCTTATTATTATATGTTGATTTTTGAGGGATTGTTTTCATTTTCATTGTTGTTGTATTATTATTACTTACAATTCTTGGAGAAGAACCTGCACTCCTTGAGAATTGAGGTATAGAATTTTGCGTTGGTGTAGTATTATTACTCCTACTTGGTTTAGGAGTTTTGGCTTTTGGCTTTGCTGTATTTATTGTATTTGTATTTGTTGTTATATTTGTATTTGTTGTCATATTATCGCTTGCTAAAGCGTTGATGTTCCAGACACCAGGGGTTCTTGGGATATCGTTTTCCAGAGTGTTTCTCTGAGAATCACTAGTCATTCTGTGTGTATATGTGGGTGTCAGGACAGGGTAGACCTAAGGGTTCTGTATTTGTGTCCAATGCTACAATTAATCCTTCAATCTATTTAAAACTCTCTTTCTGTCATATTATTTTATTTTATTTTATTTCAAAATTATTGATTTCCTCGTCGCCAGTGACCATTCTCAGCTCTGTGAAAAAAAAATTGAAATTGAAAATTTGAAAATTTGCGATGCCCTCTTTGCAAAATAATCTATTTCAATACATTATTATTAAGTTAATATATATTATGTAGTGAAGTGTTAGAAATAGATAGATAGATACTCACCACACACTCAAACAGATTAGTACATCAAAATGGCCAGATCAAGACGTTCCAAGTTAGTCACTTTAGCCCAAACCGAAGCCAAGACTCGTGAAGTTAAAGAAAGAGTTTTCGATTCTGTTAGAGAATCTTTAGATACTTATAAATATTGTTGGGTTTTACAATTAGATGATGTTAGAACCCCAGTTTTACAAGAAATTAGATCTCAGTGGATTGGATCTCGTTTAATCATGGGTAAACGTAAAGTTTTAATTAAAGCTCTTGGTGATACTCGTGAAAATGAATATAAAGAAAATCTTTTCAGATTATCTGCTAAGATTAATGGTGTCGCTGGTTTACTTTTCACTAATGAAGATATTAATGTTGTTAAAGATTATTTCACCGCTTATGAACGTAATGATTATTCTCGTGCTGGTTCAAGATCTCCAATTGATTTCACTATTCCAGAAGGTATCATATATTCTCGTGGTGGTCAAATTCCAATGGAAGATGATGTTCCAATGGTTCATTCTTTAGAACCAACTATGAGAAATAAATTTGAAATTCCAACTAAAATCGTTAAAGGTAAAATCTTCTTAGATCAACCATATAAAGTTTGTTCAAAGGATGAAAAATTAGATGTTAGAAAAAGTTTAATCTTAAAACAATTCGGTATTGCTGAATCTAAATTTAAGATTAAGATTCAATATTTTTATGATATTGAAAAATCTGAAGTTAATGAAGTTAATATTAATTTACAAAATTAATATATTTAATTTAATTTAAATTAAACATTATTATCTTTCAAAAGTCATCATTATTTAATATTACTAAACTAAAAGAAAAAAAACAATCTGTATACTATTATTATTATTATTATTAGACCTATATATAATATAATATATATATGAATATATTATATTCAATTTATTCCATTGATATATTTACAGTATGAATCAATTTCTGTTAATATATCTCCCTCTTTACTCTCATTAAATGGTATAGAAATTAATTTATTCATATTAGTATAGCGTCGTGGTAAAGAATAAAAACAATTTAATATCAATTGACTTACTCGTATTATATTTAATTTCTCTTCATTTTCTTCATCATTATTATCATCATTATTATCACTATTATTATTTAACAATTGATCTAATCCAAAAATTATTATATTATCATATATCATTGTCATTGTCTTTAAATCATTATCAACTTCTAAATGTGTTAAATACATAAATAAATATTGTAATCTATTTAAAAACAATATCTTAATATCTTCATGCAAATGTCGTATTTCATTAATAGTTAAACTATCTCTTTCCTCTTTATATTTATCATTTTCCAATAACGTTTTCAATTCTGTTTCAATAAATTGACGTGATGCTTCTCCCAAAACTATAATAAGACTTTTCTCATTAAGATTATTTTTAATTAGATCAATTAAAATGGGTCGTATCTTATTGTTCATACTTTATTTTTAGGATTAATGTAGTGTTTCTTCTTATAGTTTCAACTGTTGATTGTCTCTTATTGAATGAGCTTTAATTTTGGATTTTTGTCTGGATTTTAAAGATTGTTTCTAAACTTGGAAGGATAATTTAACTAACAAAAAAAGACACATATAAACACATTGTTTAACTAACAAACAGAACAAAGGATAACGCAGGCTTACTTTCTCAAATATATTGAAATACCATTATTATGTTAAGATCAATACCTTTTAAACATCCTAATAGTTTAACATCTTTCTTCTTATCCAAAAGATTCAATCATACAGGGGTTACCAAATCACAAATTAAACAACCTCATACAGATATAGTAGAGGAATTTAATAACGTTACAAATGAAGATATCATTACAAGATTAAAATCATTGAGATCCGTATCTGTAGAAAAGGGTAAACAGATTAAATCATTACTTAATAAACCATTAACAAATAAAGAATTAGATTTGGATGAAGAATTAACAAATTTTTTAAAAGAATTTAAACATTTACAAGCAAATTCAACAATAGCTACCACCACTAACAATAACAATGTATCTACTCCAAACACATCTACTGTTCCATTTCCATTTTTAAAATCCATTACAAAACCAGAAGAACCTTATTCATCACAAGAACTTTATTTAAGACAATTAAATCATGCTAAGACAACTGCATCGTTAGGTGCTAAGATTAAAGACACTTATCAACCACATATGGATACAACAAACCCTCCGAATATTGAAGAAACTACCATTCAAAAATTAATGGCTGCTAATGTTCATTTAGGGCAATCCACTTCATTATATAGATCTTCTACACAAAGATTTATTTATGGCGAATATGACGGCTTACATATTATTGATTTAAATCAAACTTTACAATATTTAAAGAGAGCATGCTCTGTAGTAGAAGGTATTGCTGAAAATGGTGGTATTATCTTATTATTAGGTACAAGACCTCAATGGAAAGTTCCATTACAAGCCGCTGCAAGAAGAATGAATGGTTATTTTGTTTCTACAAGATGGATTCCAGGTACTTTAACTAATCCAACAGAATTATCACGTATATGGTCAAAACAAGAAATTGATCAAAATGATGTTCCTACTGGAAGAACTTTAACTAATGATGAAATGTCTTGTATTGTGAAACCGGATTTATTAATTGTCTTAAATCCAACAGAAAATAGAAATGCTTTATATGAAGCCATGAAGACTAGAGTACCTACTATTGGTATTATTGATACTGATTCTGAACCTTCCTTGGTCACATACCCAATTCCAGGTAATGATGATTCTAATAGATCTGTTACTTTATTATTGGGGATTCTTTCAAAAGCAGGTGAAAGAGGTTTGAATAAAAGATTAAAACAAAACACCAATGAAAGAACAATATAATGTAAATAAAACCCAAAAATACAGACATATACACATATATGTATATATATATATATATAAATGTATAAATAATATATTCTTGTATATAATGAATACCTTTTCAAAGAATTGTTGATATTATTTTTTGGGGGCATTATACTTAGCATCCATGGGGTATGTTGAGAACAAAAATAAATTCCTATTTTAAATGTCACAATTTTATATTTACAATGTAGTTATTGGAGATGCCATGATAATTTTGGTTTGAAAGTACTTTAAAAATGAACCTAAAGCAATATTTTTATTTGTTTTATTTATTAGAACACCTTCTTAGTCTTAGCTAGAGATAAATATTCTTCCGAACCTCCAGTTGATATTTCAATTCCTTCTCTAATAGTTTCAATACCCGTGTCTTGTTCGAAAAGTTCGACTAGTTCCTCAGTACTTTCACTTTCGTCTTCTTCCTCACTTCTTTCGTCAGCTTGAATACCTTCAAAAAGCATTCTATAAAGAATACGGAGGATTAAAAATAACCAATATGAATTGACAACTTGTAATGCAAAAATTAACACAAATACAATAATCAAAGAAATCCAGCATTTATATTGTTGAACAGCAAAATTTAATCTATAGTCACCAACGGATCTGAATTGAGTTAAAACAGACCATAAAATACGAATATTAACAACATGACGTAAATATATCCAAGTGAACATGAAAATGATAAAGACAGGAGAAGTTAATGATGAATCCAAATAATTTAAAGTCTTAGATAAAGCTAATAAACAATCAGAGATATCCATAGTAATATAAATAGCCAAACCCATCTTAGTGAAATGGAAAACATATGAAAGCCAAATTAATAATAATGTTACAATATGATGGAAGATTAATTCATAATAATCCTTTCTTGGTTTTTCCAATTGTAATGCTAAAACACAAGCTTGTTGAGTCCAAAATGCAGCTTGACCTAAATAAAAGATTTTATAAAGATAAGGGTTATTAAAATCTGGATATGTGGCATACATTGTTTCTGTCTTGAAAAGCCATAAATCAGTTCCATACATGATATAAAGACCAAATGGACCAGAGATACCATAATAAAAGATATAAAATACTTGTTCCATAATTCTCTTTTGTCTATGTTTGGTGTTTACCACTCTTAAAGCAAATGGACGAATGAAAACATCCATAACGAAATCTCTTAAGAAAGTGAAGAAGATCATGTAAAAAAACACAAAACAAAGATCTTTGACACCTTTACCATACATATCAGTATCTTCGATTTGATATGAAATTGCCACAAACATATGTAAAGGATTTGTCGTTGTTTGATTATTAGAACTAAAATAAAGGGCATATACGATACAAATAATCATTAAAGGTGGTAGCCAAACACGACGAGATATTAATTCACCATAGTGACATAAAAGTATTTTCAAAAATGAACATATCGAATGAGATGAGGACCAAGAGTTCGAAGAGATATCAGCCTTTCCTTCAGTACCATGTTTACTGGTTATTGAATGAACAGTATCTCCTAAATCAATTTTCCCAACAGAAGATGATCTTCTACTTCGGGTATATCTTGCTGTTGCTGGTTGTAATGATTGTTTGCTTCCTGTTGTTGTAGACATCTTAAATTAGTTACGAGGAGAATGTCTATCAGATGCTATAAGAAACTTTAGGGATGAGATGCGAAGAGTGTTGTAATTGAGGTTAATAGAACGATGCGAAAATGAAAAATTTTGCACTTATGATATAAATAGCTGAACTCAAATGTTTGTCACTGGATGATTATTAGCAGTTTTTGAAAGGATCAATTTCTCTCTTTTATTTAACAAAACAAATAGAATAAGATAAGATATTTCTTTGAAGTTGTTCCGTTCAATCTTTAAATTCCGTTTGTTTTCGGCCTTTTTTTCTTTGAAGTTGTTTTTCTTTATCTTTTCTCTTCTCTTTTAAGAAAACTTCTATAATAGTAATGAAATGACGCAAATTTACAATAATTACAGTTTGGAAAAGGTAAACGCCAAATTAAAACACACATATATATAAGACACCATTTTTGTCAAATTCAGTAAAAATATTTGCCAAAAATGTGAAGCAAGAATATATTATAAGACAATTAGTCAAAGACGCGTTACTATTACAAATTGGGACCAAATATTGTAACATATGGTACACACCATTCACATATGATAAGTATTACAAACCATAACTCTTTTTTTTATACTGACTTAACTAACTTATATCTAAATTGTGAATGTAGCACAATAATTAATTAATAACCATTTATTAATTTCACCAGTTTAATAATAATAAATAAATTCCTTTGAGGCTGCAAGTTATTGCCAGAACATATTGATCTCCTCTAGTTAATTGATATAAGAAGGTTTATTCCTAGAAAATTAATATAGCGTAAATCATTTTATCATTGAAAAGTCACATATCATAATGCGGTAACTTAACATATTGGTAATGAATAACTTTAATATAAATAGAGAGCAAGTTTATCTTTAACTTCCATTTATTTTCTATCTTTATTTTAGTTTCATTATATAAAATATTTTGTATAATAAACTTTCTTTAAAACTAGAAGGTTTTTTTTAACCAAATATCCAGCATAATTTTTACATCATATAATCATAAATTGAAATGATTAATAATAACAAAAAGAGTCAAGATTTTTCCCAGATATAAAGACATATATTATTTTTGGGTAAGTTATAAGATATTACAAATTCTTGCATCAAATGCAAAAATCAAACATATAAAAGGAGATGGATTTGAGAATAAATCCGTTTCACAGTGAGAATACAAATATTAACATTATTCACTCAGTGCTTATGTATTTTATATTACTTTCTCTTTTTATTTTCTGTTAGATAATCGAGGACTTATATATCTATATCACCCATCATAGTGTTATACAATATATATTTAAAACTATCAATTAATATTTAACTAACTATTACAGTTACAATTGAGATGACTCCAACTAATATGAACTTTCCAACATCTGACTACGAGAATAATAACATTATTGATTCTTACAAAAATAAAGAATATCTACTTATTTAATTTTATAACCCTTTTAATTTAGGTTAATTTTATTATTGCTATTAAAACCCTATTTATATCCCTGTAACGACTACAAATATAAGTACTAGATTATTTTCGATATTACATAGAATGTTGCTAGAAATATGGTAGACAATGGTCTTTATAAGAACATAAGCCATAAGATCCTTAACCCTCATACTATATCATTATTTGATATCTCCTTTCTTTTTATTATAAGTCATGGTTAAATGAATTAATTACAATGCTGGTTTGTTTCATCCCTTGTTTTAATTCTTCTATATACTTAATAGTTTTTAACCATTCATTAACCTGAATATTTCATGTCTCTTTATTTTGAGAATTTATATATAAAGGCGAGACATTTCATTTCTCATTTATATTATTTATTTGAAATCATTTTGATATATTTTATTTATTTTCTATATAATCGGGAAGACTCTATAGTCATACATACACAAAATCTAATAATAAAATCCATATAACATCTAAATTAAAATGCCAGAATCTAACAATTCAACTGTTGATTCCCAATTTTATCAAATATTTATTCAGATCTAGATATAATATCAATTCACTCATTAATTTTGTTTAATCCTGAATTATTACTACCTTTTTTATGATGTTAAAGTTATAGTTTCTAAAGGATAAAAAAATTTAATGTTAATTAGTTTTAATTAAAATTTACTCAAAACAATAAAAATATAAAACATAATTAAGGAATTAATACAAAATCCTAAAAAGTGTATATTTAAAGTGATCAATTATGATACATTTAGACACATAATAAAACAAAATATCTTGTTGTATGCGATAGAAGATTTCAACAGTAAATTCTTAAAGTGACACATTTATATAAATCTCAATTAATATAACAGAACAACTTATATAAGTATACCAGAGGATTACAAAAGAATGTGAACTTTGTTAGAATGCCATTTTCTTAGTATCTTATATATAATGTATGAAATATATAAAATAGAGCATAGATAACGTAGAAAAGAGAGAATAAACAACTTGAATGTTGAATGGAAAACAGCCCCAATTATATATTAATGGTTTCAACAAAGATAAACAACAATTCTTTACACCATATATCTTATTATTATATAATAAATTAAAGGGAATTGCAAACCTTGTAAAAGGGGGAAGACCAATGGTTATTCAAAAAAACCTTTGTAGAGTAATGTTAAATAAATAACCTTCTTTCATAGTACGAAAATGTGGTAGTAACCTTTTCAATACTTTTAATGGAATTCAAAAAAAGAATAACGAATGAATAAATAGGTATAATATCTCTCGGTAGAGGAACAGGATGCAGATTTATATTAATTCACAAGATAATATTTAAAGGTAATAATTAATATAATATTTGTTGATTTGTCAAAAATGAGGACTGGATAGATTAGATAAAGTGAATAATTTAATACAGTTGATGAACTATATTAAAACCCTGGTGTTGTAAAGTTATTTTATTTCTTGGTTACCTTCGATTATGGAGGTAAAAATATCTTATATGAGAGCTGGTCTTTTTGTATATAATATATAATTTATACAGAGTATAAAAATTGATTTTGATCTGTAATATTCTTGTTCTTTATATATCAATTAAAATTACAGAACATATTGTTTTCAAAGCTAGTTGTAAGATACTTATGAGATGAAATCATAATGGGTGATAATAGAAATGATAAGGAATTATGAGATAAAATCATAATTAATGATATATCTGTACTAAAGATAACTTCCCTTGCCAGGAGAAGTTTCAAGTATGTTACTTGACCGAGACACTGGAAGAGGGGAACAAATTAAATGTGATTAAAATCCTAAAAAATACATATTTACAATCTGGAGTAAAAGGGAGTAATTCTAAACCTAATACGTTTAGCTATTATACATTGATTAAGGTTAGGAACCCTCAGCTGATTCTCTGCACTCCTTAGGGATAATTTAATAGTAGAAAATATGTTCTTTTAGATGAGCTAAAAGAATCACGTATGGGACAGATCTTTATTAAAAATCGGGCGTGTGGCGTAGTTGGTAGCGCGCTCCCTTAGCATGGGAGAGGTCTTGGGTTCGATTCCCAACTCGTCCATTTTATTTTTTAGTTTTCTCAAATTAATTTTTAAATCTTAATCTTACAAGGTCCCCAGTTGAATGAATACTACATTATTTGTTGTTGCAAGTACCTAGTAATGTCTACATTCGACATAGTAGACCCAGATGACACAGTATTATTCATATTATTCGACATTTAATATTCTTTTGTGTGTTTTTTTTTATATAATATTATACTGTTGTAACAGATTGCGGACATAATCGTCCCTTATTTTGTTACTATTTTGAATATTCATATTTAATCTAATGATCTGATAATAATACTATGAACTATTGTTCTATTAGATCTCTATTATATAAGGTAAATTATATAAATTAATAAAAGATATAAAGAGAAATGAAGTTTAGATAAACCAGAACATCCTGGTTTATATATGACCATCAAGTAGAAAGGATAAGATATAACATGGTATAGTAAAAGAGTGTTTTATTAATAAAAAGAAACGTGAGAACTCATATTGGAGGTCATTATAAGTGTTCACCCATAAATCATATTAGTCATAACCATACTATATTACCATAATAACCTAATAACCATATTATATTACAACAAAAATAATATGTTATAGAACATTCTTGTTTATTATTCCAAAAGTAGAATATATCACTGGCCCATGTCGAAATTACTAGTACCCACATATAATTATTACACTCCACAAGTTGTAAGTTTTTACTACAAGATGTATTGGTTTCAAATATTACAATGTAGGTAAATTTGTTTGGGAAACATTTAAGAAACATTTAATATTATGAGAGTACTATTTACCTCTAATTAAATTTGGTGGCTAATAAATAAATTTCTTACAATATAATTAAACTAATTGAGTTATTTCCCATATTTAGATTATTCTGAAACACACAAATAAATAAGACTCTTACTTATTGGTTCTCACAAAGAACGATAGCAATGGTTTTTGTTACTCTTTCTTTTTGTGTTTATATTCTAGAACAAACGTTTCGAAACCCTTGTAATTTCATAGAGTAAAACCAACTGTTACAAATTATCGGTAAACCAGAAATTTTTAACTTATATTGAGTGTTCTAGGTGGTATTATTTAGTTTTAATGGAGTGTTTTACACCTCTATTAACAAAAAGTTGTTCACAAATGACTGTATGATATATTTTAAGGATTAAGTTTATTTTTTAGTGGTTATAAGGTCAATCTTTTATAGAATTTATTACTAATGTAAAAACAAGTAGTCAAAGGTGACTTATTTTTTATTGCCTGCACTTCAAACAGTTAAAAATTTCTTTAGTTAATAACAATTTTTTAAAAAACTTGTGCATAATTGGGTTCTATATTACAAAGTTATGTTCTTTAGTGCATCAAAATAACCCAATCTAAAGTTTTTTCATCATGAAATTCCATTTTTGCCAAACCTCAGAAAGAATCTCTTTTACTTCGATTTTTCTTGTTTTAAAGAAACACTATCAGCCGTATAGCTTTGAAAATAAAAGCTTTTCTCTCTATTACTATAAAAGACAAATAATTTTCTTGTACACTAATTTCTGCATATTATGTTTCTACTTATATACATTTTTTTTATATTAAATAAATTGAACAAAATATTTCAATCTAAACATACCATAAGGTTGATCCATGAATACTTCCACTCCACAAGAAAATCTGTCTCATACTTCCTCCTCTACGGAATTATCAGATTATCAGATAAGCCCAAGTGATAAAGGTCTTCGACCGGAAACTTTCTTGAACTGAACTGGATAATGTAAAGTAACAACTGTTTGGGTTTAGGGCTACATTGCTAAGGTTATTTAGTATATAACATTTAGTATATATATGAAATATATAAAAAACAAGAAGTTAATTTGAAATAAATATTATATATAAGATATTAGTTATGCTCAATATTTATTCAGATATCATATGTTTGCCTGCATTCTGAAAATGAAATTTTTCACTTTTTAAGTTAGGTAATGACTCTCATCATGGTTATCGCTTCTGTAACTATGTAGCTTCCCAGTTAAAACGTTTCAGTGGATTTGTAATTGGTTCAACATTATTGTATGTTTAGATTGACATATTTTGTTCAGTTATTTAATATATAGGAAATATATAGACATACATTAATATATAGATAGTATTGAATGGATAATCCCATGGAACTGGAAGCATTAGACAGATTGTCATCAATGGTGGAAGAGTTCATTATTATAAACCTTATGGTATGTTTAGGTGTTGAGATAACGCTCAATTTATTAATACACAGGTTATACAATGATAACATATATAATATAAGAGTAGTATACAGAAGTAGATGAAGAAAATACACACTGGTGTCTTTTTATATGTGTAGGAGATGAGATAAAATCTCATCGAGGAAAATGTAAATTTTTATTTTCATGAAACTGGTACGTGACAAGTTCTGTGAATCTGGGTAATTCCCAACAGAGAGTAGCATACAAAACAATATGATGTCTTTTAGATTATTAGAGCGATGAGCTATGAAACATTCACAACAATTCTTTAGGGAGATTATTGGGAACTGTTGAAATGCTGGTTTAGCTCCAAGAAGTTTTTCCATTACCTTTTGGTCTAAAGAAAAAATAACTATAATTCTATTCTAAAATTTTCATCATTATAATATCACCTGATATTATTTTTCTAATTTATTTAATTTAATTAAAATTTACAATTTATAAATGTTTTAATTTTCCGAAAAATATTTTTAATAGTTTGTTACTTTAAAAAATGATAATAAATTATAATTTATATTAGATGTTAAAATTGACAAAATATCGTGAAATACGGGTTTTCTTTCAATTTCGTTTTACGCAATTTTTTTTGTATTAGTAGTTATTTCGGTTACAAATCAGAAGAAGAGAAAATTGAAATATGACCAGAAAATGACATAAAGTTTTTATTCAAAAACAACTTTAAGTAAAGCTAAAAAACCATTGTATTTGTTTAGTAGTAACTTTTGGTTTGTTTGAATTAAACAATGGTGTAATGTGCATTATTAAAAGAGTATGTCTATCGATTGATGTCCTAGCACTCCTTCAAGGGAGTCACAAACTATTTAAATAAGAGATACTGAGGCGTTGACTAAACAATACTGTTAGCAATTCAAGCACTTTAGAATTCAATTAGGACTTGAAGTTGAACACTTTCCTCAATAATATTTAAATGTAGTTAAAGGAGTATTACAGAGCATATTTCTGAGTCTTGTCGTTAATTTCAAATTGGTTTCCTTAAGTAGACACATATACGGATTTAATTCTATAGTCTCATTTTAATTCAAGTAAAACATTTATTATCAGCCAGTAAGAGAGATAAATTGATTAACTCTAACAACAATATAATGACAAACCTAAATAACAAAAAGAGATGGCTTTTATTTATAATTTAAAATAAACCTATATTTTGATGGTAAAAATAGCGCTTTTAGCAACTTTAACTAAACTATAATAAGTCAAATAGTTTTCAAAATTTCAAGTTTAGGTACTTCTTATAGACAAAAGACTTCGGATCCACCTTATTAGTTTATGTAACTGAGAGGTCGTCGTTTGTTTACTGATCTAAGATGTGTCTTGAACAGATTTATAGAAGAATGAAAGTTCTAACAAAATGTATCTACCAAGATTCCTGTTGTATTACCTAATTAGGTTATCTGAAATATCATTGTATTTGCTTTCCTCATTCCTGTAATGCATCCAAAAAGATACAACTTTATTGGTTCCCTATAAACTAAATGAGTACTGAGATTTTTGAAAAGCGGATTTTACTATTTTTTTTCCTTTTTGTTTAATTAAAAAATTCTAGAATTAAAAATTATAGTGAGCCAACTAATCACCAAAAGTAAAAGAGTTATTAAATAAACCTTTGAATATTATATCTACAAGTCCATACACATAATACTCCATCCATTCTTATCATATAAAAGCGGTCAAATTTATTAATTTTTACTGCTTCTTTAATCAACAATCAATACAGTTTTTTAATGGCAATAGATTCACTATAAATTTAAACAGTATCCAAAATCATTGGCTCCTCCTATCTTAATAAAGAAAGATTATAATAACTACTAAATGAGTCGAAAACAAGGAAATGTATCGCAAAATGATAACAAAACTAATATAATAAATAGAAATTCAATGGATTATGTGGTAAGATCAGGGATAGCAGGTGGGGTCTCAGGAGCATGTGCAAAATCATTGATTGCTCCTCTGGATCGTATTAAAATCCTGTTTCAAACTTCAAATCCACATTATACCAAATATTCTGGTTCTTTAATAGGACTTTACGAGGCAGCCAAACATATATGGATTAATGATGGGCTGCGAGGATTTTACCAAGGCCATTCTATAACATTAGTAAGAATATTCCCATATGCAGCCATTAAATTTATTGCATACGAACAAATTCGAAGTAAATTGATACCGTCAAAAGAATATGAAACTCACTGGAGACGACTGGCTAGTGGGTCACTTGCTGGTCTGTCAAGTGTATTTGTTACATACCCACTAGATTTAACTCGTGTGAGGTTGGCATATATCACGGAACATAAGAAACCACATGTGCTAAATATTATCAAGGCAATATACCAAGAACCTGCATCCATCACCTTAACATCTAATAAATATATTCCTAATTGGTTTGCACATTGGTGTAATTTCTACAGGGGTTATGTACCAACAGTCTTGGGGATGATTCCATATGCAGGGGTTTCATTTTTTGCTCACGATTTTCTGCATGATATCTTAAAACATCCTATATTGGCACCATATGCAGTTTTGGAATTATCTGAGGATGATGAATTTCTTCTGGCTCAAAGAAACCAAAGAAAACCTTTAAAAACATGGGCAGAATTATTTTCAGGTGGCCTTGCTGGCATGGCTTCTCAGACAGCTTCCTATCCTTTTGAAATTATACGAAGAAGATTGCAAGTTAGTTCCTTGGCTGTTCAAAATATGTATACACATAAATTTCAGGGTATTTTCGATATTACAAAGATTATTTATTCAGAACGTGGATGGAGAGGTTTTTTTGTGGGGTTGAGTATTGGGTACATAAAAGTTACTCCAATGGTTGCCTGTAGTTTCTTTGTATATGAAAGAATGAAACTCTATTTTGGTATTTAATTAGTTCTATACACCCTATACTTATCTATCGACATTCATGTAAATAATATGCATTATTCCAATACGAATTGGTATTTAAATTTCGAGAGCTTCATGTGAACCATATACGATTGCTTGAAGTAAATTTGACATTTTACCATAAATTCATCTCTCCCACAGCTATATTGTAAGCTTCAACGTTTTATTTGTAACCACAATAAAAGATATTAATGTAACATTTAGTGGAAAGTACACTTTAGGACTCTTAAAAAATAGAATAAAACTCTTTACTTAAATAATAAAATGCTAATTCAACAAAACCCTAAATGTGTGAAAACTTATAAATTATGGATTGGAAAGATATGTTAATTTGAATATATATATACTATAAAGTTAAATAGAGATAAGACGTATCATATTGCCTACACACTAATCTATCCGGAATGCTTTTTCACCACTCTTTAGCGCTAAAATGTTTCGCACATCTGTTGTGTATCTTAAAGCTTCCAATAGAGGAAGCAAATTGAGTAGATCAGCATCAGTTGGGTCACTAATCCACCCCTCTACTTGTATTGCGTTATCTACATGCATTGCATAACTAATTGGGCTGTTATCGATGATTATTGTGTCATTTAATCTATCCGCGGAGAGCGAATTTTTGGTTCCACCATACACAACGCTAAGATCTTTTATGTAACCCACTCCATCTCTTAAAGTACAGTCACTTCTATACAGTCGCTTTGAAAATTTTCCTGCAAAGGAACTTTCTAACCAGTCAATAACTGGATCTGCGTACTCCTTCATAGAAGCAGTAAATATTACAATATCGTACCATTTACTCACTTTAGTTAAAAAATGGTCACAGTGAGGTCTCTTATAAACATAATATAATGTGGAGATGCCACTGGTGGAAAACTTAACTTCAACAATATGTGCTTGGGCAGAATTGTTGTGCGTTGTTCCTCTGGATATGGAATGAATTAATGTTTCATCCAGATCAACTACCAATGTTTTCTTCTTCTTGGAATATAAAACAGATCTGGGTATAAGCTTCTTTGGAAACAAGAAACGACCCATTTTTTTAGTACCAAATGTAGTTGTGCTAATATGGCTGGCAGTATCGTTATTTACCGAGCTTTTATTGCTTTTTAGTTTTGGCTCGTCTTGTTTACTGGACAGAGCTCTAAAAAGTGACCCCTTAACCATATCTCGTTGAAGATAAAACTCTTCACCAGTTGATAAATCTTCTTCTGGCGATTCTTCAATTGACTTGAGTCCCGAACTTAAAACAGATGTACTATTTGACTTCTTAACTTCATTTGATTTGATACGTGACCTGTTTCTTAACTTGATCCCTCTTTCGATAAAAGAAATTGGTAATGTTATGATAAACCATATAATCAAAAGGGGCTTCAATATTAAGTGTTTGGGCAGGAATAGAACCACGTTCAAAAATATTTCCTTAAATTTAGATGTAGATGTGATAGTTACAGCATTTTCATCCTGCTTGTCGATATGTTTTTCTATAGTTTCCTCTTCTTTTTCTAGCTTTGTAAGGTTCTGTTCCAACTCTGGAGACTCAGCTTCATTAAGTATTTCTTTACTAGATATTTCATCATCTATAGAACTCGAAATTGATTTATCATTTCCCAACTGATCTGTTTCCTTTGTTTCTTTACTCGAGCTAATTTCTGTATCCTTACTGTCAACCTCATCAGATCGGAGGTAATCTCCTTTTTTAATCAAGGGTGTGAGGAAATGTTGCGACACATACGATAAAGTATTCATAGAGTGAAAGCTTCTTGTTCTTAATTTCTTAGCCTTGACGGTTTTCTTTCACAAGTTCTTCTTCTTTGACTTGATATGTAAAAGATGGTATTTCCCAATAGCAATTATAGAATCACCCTTATGTGCTGCTGCTGTGAGTTGCTTGTGGCGTTGTTTCTTTTTTTCAAGTCTATTCTATTATTTAAGAATCAAAACTTCTTTATTTACTTATTTTGGTATTCCCATGTGTATTTCTTATTTGTTGAATTGAATAAAAAAAACCGTGCTAAAAAAGATGAGGTACGAAACACAATAAAAAGATATTCAGTAAGTCTGCGCACAATGACAGCTAGTATATTTATTATATTAAATTTAAAACTTTTATTATGATTCCCCTAAGGTTACTGTATTTTAAAAGAATACCAATAGTTATTTGGGAAACCTAAAGTTCCTTAATATTATTTTAATAGCTCTAGGTTTTACTTTTTCTTTTCATTGATATTATTAAAAATAAACAATAAATGTAAATTGTTAAATATAAAATGAAAAGTAAAAGAATACACAAAAAAGTGGATATAAATGGTTTCGTTATATATCAAACATAGTTATGTAAATTGTTGCTTCTCATCTAAATTGCATGGTTGTTTAATAATGACAGAATCTTTTTTTAACATTTGACGTAAATCGTCCCATTCATTTTTAGTTTTGGTTTCTAGTTCTTGAGATCTTGATTGAATGATAGCAAGCTCTTTTTTAATGAATTCTAGATCATCATAAACCACTTTCTGTTTATGAACAAAATCGTTGAATTTAACCGCTTGGTTTCTAATTTCCTTAAACCAAATCATTTCATCATTACTGATCACGATATCTTTAAATTTGTCACTTGTTTCAATTTTTACTAGTGTATCATTCAATTTGTTGAATCTATTGATAAGCTCGGTTTGTTTGATAATCTTGCTATTCCAGTCAGAAAGGTGTCCTTTATTTACTTCATCCATGACACATTGTTTCGATACAATATCTTGAGCATGTTTCAACTGTCTTGTTAACTCATACTGTTGTTCCAATATTCTACTATGTAATGTGATACCCAAGCTTTGTCCTTTTATAATCTTGCTGATCAGATCACTAGAAAGTTTTGTCATAATGCTTAGTTGCTCTTCATTGGAATCATTTGCCAATGGCTCCTGTCTTATTTTAGGTTCAATAATATCCGGGAATGGATTTGCACAATCATTTTTGTAGATTTTGGTTAGTTCCATAATTTCATTAATTGGCTGGGAGAAAGAAACGGAATATACGTTCAAGTCCTTTCCATCTTTTCCACCAATTTCATCTTTCTTTTTAGTCGAAGAGAAGATACCCCTTTCGGAAAATAGATTCTTTGTATATACTTTTAATGGTGAAGACAAAATTAACCCCTCAATACCATTGTGTTTCCAAATGCCGGCTGAAATGAAGTTGTCTTTCCAATCTAGGGTCATAATTTTACTTTCAAATGATGTTCCAACTAATGGGGTCAAATCTTCATCTGAAATACATTTTGAAACAAGAGATGACCAAGCTGTAGTATCAATTATGGAGACGGTGTTATTGTTTTTTATTAAAACATTACCTTGCTTTTTAAATGACTTAATAATTGTTTCTTCAGTAGAAGAAGGTAAACTTAAAGATTCAATCAATACTAATGAGTTGTTGTAATAATACCCAGGGACATCCCACACCATAGATAATTCTAAATCTTTAAATAAAAATAAAACGTTATTATTATCGAATGTCATAACCAACAATTCATTATTACTCCCAATATCCACAACAGTTATCTCTTTAGCAGTTGAGTCATATAATTTATCAGGGAAGGGAGCAATGGTGAAAGGACCTTGTGGTTTAACATATCTATAATTGTTTTCAACTTCCAACCCTGCTTCAGTATCTTCTTCTTTATTTTTAAGATCCAACTTGGTTACGAATTGGACTTGTTTAATGATACTCCTTTTGACCTCTGGCTTAGTCTCCTTATTAATAGAGTCATAAAGAATGACAGATTTACTCATCCAATTTTGTAATTCATTATCTGAAAGTAACAGACGAGATGGAAGACACGGATATAAGGCATAAATGTCACCACCTCCAGAAATACTCAATAAGTATAGTGTTAAACCGTCATTACTGAACACAATGTCGTTAATTGAAGTCACCTTACCACCAAGCCCAAGCCTTCCACTTTCTTCATTAAGGACGATCTTATTTCTATTATTGAAATCATAAAGCCAGATTGAATCATCTTCAAATAATATAACAACAGTGTTGTCATTAGCTGCCTTTGGATGGAATAATATTTTTTTAATTTTTGAGGCATTATTAATGTCAGACACCTTTCTTTGAAAAACATAATTCATATTGGAAACATCTTTATATGCCCAAGGAATTTCAATCATATGGATATCATCTTTAGTGTAAAATGCAATGAATTCGCCTCCAGAACTTAGCGTCACATCGATGACATCTTCCTTCTTTTTTAGCATTTTAACGTGCATTGAACCATAATCTTCTTCATTCACCGATGACCATCTTAACATTTCTGTTGTAGTCTCCAATTGGACAAATTTACTTCCATTATGAGAGGTAAAAACATATCTATCTCCATGGTTAAGTTGATTCAATACAGGAACATTAAAAATAGATTTTGACTCAATTGTCTTACAAACAGAATCATCCGCAAACAAAGATCCACTGTTAAATAACATACTAGAATAATCCAATGGGTAACTCAACGTCTCCAGATTAGTCAGTTTGCTATACTACTTTTAGGATCAATAATCCTGTAGTTAGATGTAGCATCTCATTTGGATTAAAGAAATTTGATATTTTTGAAATTTCAGAATTCGTCTGCGATGAGCAAGCGTTAAAGGTATATATGGTTTAAATTGTTTGATTCACTGTAATAAATGAACGTCTGCTAGGTCTGTTAAAGGTCAATCACAGTTCTATTCCCCTAACTAAGTGGGTAATCAATATAAAAATACATATTTGCTATTCTATCGTATTTTATTTATATAGTTAATTTGGCTTCTATAAAATGATGATCAATGACATTTCAAAAATCCAACCTACAATGGCCCCCATAAACAGGTTCCAAACTACATAATAACATAATTTAGGACTAAAAACACTCCAAATAAATAGGTGATATCTTAAGATCACACATGCAGCCATCAAACAACAACCAATAGCACAATTGAAGAATATTATAGGCAATTTGCTCTTAGCAAATAGTCCCCATTTATTATTCATAGTAGAGCTGGATGGTTTACTGTACACAAACTGCCAGGTGAATAGACCCCAATAAATTGCTGGAGCAAAATTAGAAATTGTCATCAGCAATCCCACAACATAAATATTATAATTAGATGAGATACCGTGGTAGGCATTTGAAAGGTCAATACTGGCAATTGAATTAGTACCCCCAAATTGGAAGAAGCAAAAATTTTGGAGTATTAATGATATCACGCTAGTTAAACTTATGTCTGAGTTAAATTCATCGACTAAAACTTGGCTAATGCAACCTCTAATAATATCAAAAATTAAGAACTGAGAGATATTTTGGGATGGAGAAAGAAATACAAGGAGAATTGTAATATCCTTGAATACACCTTTAACAAATATCCTTCTATCAATAAGTTTCGTAACAAATAACGAAATTCTCAGTAATAGCAAGGCAAAGAAGGCCTTGTAAAAGACTCTAGCCATCGGGATTAATGAGTTTGCAAAAATGTCAGTAGCATCAACCTTCAACAAATATTTTCCCATAACAACCACTAATTGCTGTAAGTATTTAGGAACATGTTCCTTATCTACAATAGCCCAATTCACTTTATATAGTAGGGCAATAGCAGGAACGACAACTTGATCCATCATAGATAAGTAATTGAACTCGGTAGAGAAACTAATCCATACAATGGCGATAACATTTAAGAACCACTGAGCTTCGGGTGACCTGTCGAGAAGATTGCTAACAACATATGAATACACAGTCTTTTGACCAGTATTATTCCAACCACGAAGTAGTCTCAAACAGGTAAAAACTATCAAACATGACAATGGAGTAATGTATCGTTTATGTTTTAGTACTGCTGCCAATAGTAGTACCCCTGTAATTATCCACCACCATAATTGATGCTCTTCTTCAACAAAACTGCTACCAAATGTGGAAATACCAACAATTAAAGAAATGAACACTAACAGAGATGTGATTAAAGTGAACTTCATTTCTTGCAAAGTTAACAGCGATACTAGCAGAGTAGAAATGACGATAAGGGCATATCCACCAGCTAATTTATCATAATTGTAGTTGGTGGCAGATCTTGTTAGAGATTGTTGTATATCATTCATTGTAAAGTAAGCTTCAGAGATATTTTTGTTTCCGAAGTCGATGTTGGGAACTATGTTATTCAAAATAGAAAGTTGTCTCAGATTCTCCCACACCTTAATGTTTTTTATCTCATCATCTAAGAAAGATAAAAATGGGGAGATGAGTATTCCAACACTATTCTGTGGAATAGGCACATTAAACATTGCAGCAATCGTTGGAACTAAGTCAATTTGTTGGATCTGGTTCATATATTCAAAAGTAGGTTCATTATCATCATTCAATGGCGTTTCGTAAGGAGCATTCACATCTTTAAAAAATGGATATTCAGATAATTTTGGCGATAAGAAAACCATACCAGCATGCGTTTCACCAGCGGACGATCCCCCATGATTGCCTACATCGTTCATACCATGGTCACCCATAACAACTAATAAGGTATCCTCATCAATGACGTTGTCGTATAAATCCTGAATCACATTATCCATTTCAATTTGTTTGCTTGGCATAAACTTGGAGTATGCACCACCTTTGTGGCCAATATGGTCGAGCCCTAAATAGTGTAAGATTAATGTGTCCCATTGATCTCTTTCTTTTATTTGAGTTGGTATGTGCCTGGTAACGTTGAGATCAACCTCTTGAAAATCACTCACGAAGAAAGAGTTGGTCCCTTCCCAGGAATCAAAAATATCTTCCACAGGAGTAAACAATTTTAACCATGTATCATCACCAAAAAATCTTATTTTATGGTTAGCGTTATGACGTAACTGAAGAAGCCACGAATCTTGATCGGCAATTGAGGAAGAGTCATCATCTTCTGCAACATTCAAAATAGCATCAAGGAAGTTAGGTGTAGAACCTGTGATGATCCCTTTTAGTCTCGGTAATGTCACAGTTGGTGGGTTTGAAAATGCAGTAAAACCCCAGGCTTCTCCTGAATTCAACTTAGAATGTACAAAATGGAAGTTAGAGTTGTGTTTATCAAAAATAAAATCACTTCTCAAAGCATCAATAACTACTACAACTAATTTGTTAAATACAGGTTTTGAATCTTGTTGCAGTGTCTTATTATAATGGAATGTAGCATCACCATTCAATACAGTCTTTTTCGGGAAGAAACCTATGCAAAATAGAGAGACCGCAAACAATTGAATTATAAATACAATTGTTAGTTTAGTCAGCATATCTTATTTACTATATGTGTACAGTATAGTTGCTTTGGAGTTTGTTCTTTTTCTAATTGGATTATGATCTAGCAGTTACTGTTTTTGGCGTTTCATTTCTTAAATATTCAAAAGACGCCAAAACTATTTTCGCCTTTTTTTCAGAGTGTCAAATTCAACAACAGGTGTCAAGATGATCACATAGTGAATATGAAGAAAACTTTAACACCAAATTTTTAAAAAGTGAATAGTTGTATCTGTAACTGCTAAATTACTGTAAAATGAACAAAGAAGATAAGCAAGGGCACTTTTTAACCCAATTAACTTTAAGCTTTCCGGAAACTATTACATATAACCCTGAAGGTAAGAGTTCACTACTTAAAGTAGACAATGCGTTCAAGACATTAAAGCGTCGTATACTATTCATTGATGATAATGAAAATTTCAAGAATATACCTGAAAATGTGGATAGATACTGTATCTCTAAAAGTGAAGCAGGGAAGGATAATGAGACTTCCAAAGAAATGTTGAATCAATTCTTAGGAATATTAGATATCAATCTTGGTGAAACTTATGAGCTAGTAAGCAATACCATCTATGAAAACAAGCTACCCTGGAAAACAAATAAATGGGATGAAATGCTAAGTCCTGATTTAATTTATATTAGCTACGGTGTAGAGGATACTGATCACAATACTTTTGAACCATTTTTATACCTATCATTTATGCTCACTGAAGAGATTGACATATCAAAAACCGATTTCACCGAACTTGTAGTATATTTGTATGAGATTCAGTTATTACCTAGTCTACGTGGACAAGGTATTGGACAGAAAATGATCCAGTATTTAAAGGATACATCGATTCAATACAACCAAATAAGGTCACATGATGATTTAATAAGTTCTATTGCATTGACTGTATTTAGCAGTAACGAACCTGCTTTTAGATTTTATAACAAGCTAGGTTTCAAATTTACAGCAGGCTCACCAAGAGATGAGAAAATTGTTTCCATTGCCAATCGAACCCGAAGAAGACTTACCCAAAACACTATTGAAAATCCTTCGGACTCTATCTCCATTAAGGGGCACCAAATAATAAAGCCTATCTATTATTTATTGTATTTACCATTTTAAATAGATTTACTAATATAATACAACATCTAAATATTAAAAATCTTTAAGTGCCTACAAACAATCCGGTTTTTTGGATTCAGGAGTTTCGTACTTTGAGCTTGCATGATTTGTGACTTAGATAATAAGTCATATATATTTTAGTAAATTGTGTTCACTAAATGGTTTTTGAATGCAGGAACATGTATTATGAATGTGAAAATAAGTGCATTGGGCTGCTTGGGTTAGCCACAATACCACAAAACAAAGAGATAAGAAACTATTTGCCAAGCAAATACGAACAAACTAAAATATTTGTTATCATTTTTATGCAGTGTTTTCATTCCTAAATTATTTCCATGGATATTTGATTATTCAACATAACCAATTCATAGAGTCGGCACATGGTGTTGATAATAAGATATAGAAGAGGGGGTAAAGAATCTGGCTATAGTATGCATTGAAAACAAAGAACCAGTTAGTGAGTAATAATAGCATTCTTAAACCCTTTTGTTGCAATTCTTCATGTGATTTGTATAATTTGTGGTTGCTAAAACCTTCCCACGGAATTTTATGATTAGATTCGGAAGATATTCTCAATATGAGGGGGAAAGAAAATGTATTCAAAGGCAAAGACAAGCGAAGAAAATACAACCCTTTTTTCATTCTTCCCACATTGATACGGATAATATTGGAACTCGAAAAGAGAAAAGTTTTGGTAAAAAATCTAGTAAGGGCAATTTTAGTTAGAAAGTACGTGTTAAAAAATGGGAGAAACTGTGAAATACTACTACTACTACTACTACTACTGCCACTGCTACCTTAATACCCGCCTAAGCAATTCCATTCAACTTTGAGATTAGCCCAGAAGCAAATAATTAGGGAATTAATAGCACCTGTCAAATCTTAGCGCCTGAAACCAACGGATATTAACAGGAAAGATTGGCTTATTGTTTTTACCGAACCGAATTGTTTTTTGTCGTTTTATCGCTTTACACAGTTATCTTTTGTAAATTTGCAGAATGGAGGCAATATAACAAATCTCTACCGCCTCGGATATTGAAAGGCAAGTAGAAAATTAAAGTCATGAATAACAATAGATTTTTAGCCACAAGAATGTCAAAGGTTCACGGAATAATATGGAATTGTATGTGAAATCAAAAATTTAATTTTTGGAGGGGAAGTTTTCATTATCACGATTTACATCATCCTTACACGGTCTAAATTACCGATAATTGCGCTTTAGTGAAAAGTACATGTCCTGATACAATAGAGCGTTCTATTATTACATCTTTTACAACTTTGTTGTGCTATTCTTTCATCTTTTGATTCTAGTAAAAGTTTCAAATCGTCACCAAAACCATTCTTTTGTTTTCTAATACCTACGATAATGAAATAATATTTAGAAGGTGAAAACTTATTTTCATCAATAAAGAAAAGAAGCACTCAAAGAGAATTAGTGCATTTTTTAATAAAAAAATGTGTTTTAAGAATATCTTATTCATGTTAGAATTGTGGTATTGGGAGACTTGAAAAATACTCTACTCTGAGCTGTTAATCACACAAGTTCCTTGAATAACAAAAAACTTGCTATCTTTCCATTCGTTCCAAAGTATTGTCTTTTGGTAATGCAATATCTTTGTAAGAACAAAATTTGTAGTTTCCTTCCTTTGTTCATGCAAAACAAGAAAATTTTTTCTCAGCTGACCTCTATCATTTCTGATTTATATCCCGTTGCCAAGATACACCATGTAAAATTTGAGATATATGCTGTTTGGAGAAATAAAAAGCAAAAAAGTCGCTAAGCCAAACTTGTTGATCTTTGTTTACCATATTACTTTCAACTACCAGATGATTGGTCTTTTTCGTATTCATTACAATGTTTTCTTCAAAATTTGTCTCGAACGTGTACATGCATGTAAGAACAAGGCAATTTAGTCATATAGGAACATGTATAATTATTTTACTTCCAGATTTTCTATTTTTTTTTCGCTTTCAATATGGTTTAACGTAATAATTAAATAATAGACACCCAGATCTAGATTAAAAAGACTCAGACAGATGTGATTAGTCGTGCTTCATTTCGGATACTGACCCTATTTAACAAACCAAGCCAAGTAAGTAAATCATCCGTGCTTTTATTAATATCTACATTTATTTTGTATGTCAAAATCGCAAACAAAGCACCAAAAAAGCCAAAATTTCAAAAAGAATACATAATTATCCTAACCAAGCAGATGAGGCTACGCTATTAGGTAGAACCAAAGTACACCCTTATGGGCTGACCATTTTTGTATTACCTCTAAAGCACCAAACAAGAAATAGTTGAACATTAAAGTTTAGGCCAAGAAATAAAAATTGTAGAAGCATTATTACTTTTCTATTATGAAAGCAATTATGAATAATAAAAAAGAAAGAGTAAAAATAAGACTCGTGATGTTTTACCATATTATCAAATATTTAGTAAATTATGCACAGTTTGTTTTGAACAGGCAATTAGACACGGATTAATGTTTCTTCCGAGATATTAATTGCAACAGTGAGGAAATTTTGTTTTCTTATTTCCCGATCTGATTTAAATTTTAATTATTATGGTGTCTTCAAATTAATTTTCACTCACTCAGTCCTTTGTGCCCTTGAAGAATTATTGAGAACAATGCTAATCATTCCAACAAGATTAACTATGTAGGAGTAATTTTAAAAAGGTAAAGACAAAGAAGGTATAAATGATAAGGGTAAAAACAACAAGAAGAACAACAGTAAAATTGAAAGATTAACCAAGAGCTACAGAAGCAATTCACCGTTATTCAAATATATATAAGGTTGTAATGCCTTCCAAAAAATTCAAATTTAAGTTTTTTTTCTTTCTTTTGCAATCTTCCCTTGCTGTTGTTACATTAACTTTTTAAAAGTTCCTTTCTCCATTAGTGTCTTTAATTTTTTTGTTTTCCCTTAGTTTTTAATCTTTCTCATTGTCACATAAATAGCAGCAAATACATCAAAATCCCAAAGGCTTATCACATTAATATAACGCAAAAAAACACAAGTAATTTTATATTACTCTATTCATATTTTTTTTTCATATTCTTTGTTTTAATTGTTATTATTCATTTAAACTGTATAATATCAAAAAATACATTCTATTGTTATTTTTTTTTCCAAGAACCAAATTATTAACAATAAAACAAGAAGTTATTAAAAAAATTATTACAGCACCGTTACCACTACACATATCTCCGTGACACACGTTTTACATTTGTATTATTTTCGAATAATCTTCAATTAAAAAAAACAATAATAAGTGAGACTCATTTAAATCCTAGTCCGATTAAATAATTCCCATTTCAAAAGAATCTTCAAAGGTTAAATCTCATTATAACATTTTATTTTTCATTCCTCCATATTTTTTTTTCAGCAAAAAGGATATCTCGGCTTTTAACTTTAAAATAGGTATTCCTAAAAAAAGCGGGTCATTAAACTTTTTTAGCTCATTTTTTCATATATTTTATTGTTCTACGGTATTTCTGCGTTACCTCCTTTTCTCCTCGATAAAACAAAGGAAACTTCAAGAATCTTTACCGGCTATTAGGTAATAACTACGTGGGCGTGAAACAACAACAACACATATTTCTCTCCCTCCAATAAAAAATCTAAATTAAGGGGTAAGAACATAAGATTTACACCTTTTACGTCAGTCTTTCTCTATTGTTTCCTCTTTAATTTAATTTTTTTTATTAATTTCCTTCTTTTTGGCAGCCCTATTATCTATTTCAGGGTCGTCTATTGTTTCCAGTTTACCTAGAATTTTATTATAACCAGGTCTGGAATTTAAATCGACAAATCAGATCGCAAGCTTTAAATCCTAAACTCTCTTTTAATTTCCGGTAGTGCGAAACATTAATTTTAATTTGATTTACTACCTCTATTATTGGATATATTGTCTGGACGACGTCATCAAATATAGGGACAAAAAAATATAAACAAATAAACAAATAAAAAAGTCGGATCTTATTTGTCCAATTAAAATATAATCTATTTTCAGGTGTCCTTTTAGTACATCATCACAATACAAGTACAAATTTGGTTTAAGATTCTCCAAGAATTAAACTCTTTTGTTATCTTTCTTTACTTTTATCAAGGTTAATTTACTTAAGATTTACTTCTTACTTTTTATATTTCCCTTCCCTTCTATTCTTTCCACAGACAAGTACTTAGTTAATCTCGACTACTGATTGGTTCCTGTGCCCCCATCCACTTTAATTTTGACTTAGACAAAGGGGTTCCCATTTTTATCTTTATAAAATAACTGGACTTTTAACTGGAGTTTTATTTTTATTCCCCATTTGCTTTTATATATAAAAAAGAAGGAACTTAAGACTGTTTGCCTTCTAATCAATATTCCTTTCCCTCCATTTTACAACTTTCACTTATCTTTTTTTTTTTTTTTTGGTTACTCCCATTTCTTTTATACAGGGGTTTCCACTATTCAAAACATAAGTGAACACTAATAATATCCTAGTTTATCTCAAAGACATCCTTATATTGTTTTTTTTGATTATATCTGATTTGTCTCCAATTTAATTCTCTATCTTTTTTTTTTTTTTGCTGTTTGACCACTACAAAAAAATAGGAGAAACATACAAACATACAATATTGAAGGTTACTCCAATATCAATTAAATCGGAATCACAAATCATTTTTAATATCACTTGTACATTCTCAATCCTCACCTTTTAACTTTTATCCTTTTTTTCTATTTGATTACCGGTATTGGCATCACTGTTGACTTCATTACACACAACATACCTCCACCTTTTTTAGAAAATCATCATCACTCCATCAATTTCATTTTTTCGGGTTATTTTCCAATATAAATTTAAAGTTTTATTCCCAATTGCGCAATCTATTGTACTGTGCATTTTTCCCATATTAATCTTATTTTGAGTTTTTGAAAAAAATCTCTACACATTTTCTGAACAAATTGGCAAAAAATACCATTCAAATTCAATATTCGAATCCTTTTTACGTCAAATAAAGAAAGAAAAACACCACATTTTTTCACTGTTTAGAATAATAATAATACCTTACACCGCTATTGTATTATTATTTGTACCGGATTATTGTTATCATTACATCAGACTTTTTACAGATCAAATCTTAAAGCGATCTTTCCTTTACACATACTCCCCCCCAATTTTATTATAATAATATCATCACTATTGATATCATTAAAATAAAAAAATAAAATAAATATAAATACATTCTTGTATTAACATAATCCACATTTTCCTTCTTTCCTCCAATATTTTCCTTCCCTTATTTTCTACTTATTGAATTTTCCTTTTGATTATTAATAATATAAAGTAATCAAAAACCATTACCTAATATAAGCAGAATAAGTTTTATTCCCTTTTTTTTATAACAAGACTATTTGATCCACAGAAATAGACTTAGATTATTTGCCAAGATCATAAGTGTTTTTTAATAGTACCTAAATCCGTTCCCGAGTAAATTGTTTTTTTTCTTTTTCTCAAATTTGTTTTGTCACAGCGTCTTTTTTTTTAACTAATGAATACCTGGTCAACTAATATTACCTCACCTTTACAAAAAAATTTAATGACTGAATCAAATTATAGTTTTAATACAACTGAAAATACGAATAATGGTGATACAACCACCTCAATTTCTGCAAATTCAAATATTATTGGTACAAATAATACCAATAATAATAATTTTGGTCCAAGAACTTTATTACACCCTGTCTTAGATGCCACTGCACCAAGAAATCCAAGTAGACAACCAAGTATATCTTTAGGTACTACACCTTCTTCTTTTGTTAATAATGGTAACACAACTACTGGAACTACTAATTCAAATCCTAACCAATACAGGTTACAACGTCATGTACCACAACAACAATTTCAAACTCAATACCATTCCCAATTCTATCCCACTACCCCATATTCAAATAGTACTGCCAATGCTGCTACTCAAATGAATACACCAGCTAATAATGGGAATTTTAATTATTATGTCTCCTCAAATAATGCTAATTCAAATGTTACTAAGGGTAATTCACAATATCAACAATCCCAATCTCAATCACAATCACAATCGCAATCGCAATCGCAATCACAATCACAATATTCTTATTCACAAGGGTATATCCCAAGATTAAATACTTCATCTACTTCTCAATCTTTATCATCTGATGATTTATCTAATGATAGTGGTAAGAATAGTATCGTATCGAATTCAACCTCTTTATCATCGCGTTCTCCATTGTTTTATGAATATAAGAATCCAGTCCCTCAACCAATTCAATACCAACAAAATGATTTTGATACATCTAACCAAACAAACACTAACGGTACTACTAACGGTGGTAATAATACAAGATTTCTTTCCTTTATTAATAATCCAATGTTGAAAAGTAACAATTCTTTAATGGATTATAATAATTATATCCCTGGAAATTCTCCAATTATGCAACCACTACCTCAACAACAGCATCAAGCGAGATTATCTACATCTTCTCAACATTTATATCAACCAAACATCGTTAATGCTCCATCCATTATGAATCCAAATATTAAGATTGAACCTTCAAATCAATTTATTTCGAACCACAGTTTGTCATTCTCTGGTCCAGCCACTCTGTCTACTCAGTCTCCATCAACATCAGCTGCTGTCCTACAATATTCACAACAATCAAAATCATCATATTCGCCAAGTGTTAATTTACATAACACTTCAATTTCTTCCACTGTATCCAATGGTAATAATACCATAACCACCATGGTAAACTCAACTAATAATATTCTCAACTCCAATTCTACCAATTCTACCACTTCTTCTTCTGCTGCTCCAGTTATCATTTCTCCTGCTACATCTACAATCAATAATAGTAACCATAGTGAACATTCAACAGCTAATTTAACTTCAATTATCAATTCTGATTTAAGTCCAAGATCTACTTATGCTAATCTCAACGCACCATCACAAGTTGCAGAACCAGTTTCCACTTCTACTGTTGGTACTACCGTCTCCACTACAAGTAGTTCTTCTGCCAATGCTAGTACTGCTGGGTTTATTCATAAATGCCATTTATGTGAAAAATCTTTTAAGAGAAAATCTTGGTTAAAGAGACATTTATTATCCCATAGTACCGAAAGACACTTCTTATGTCAATGGTGTTTAAGTAGACATAAGAGAAAGGATAACCTTTTACAACATATGAAATTAAAACATCCAAAATATCTATTACAAGAATTGAAAATAGCTAACGTTACCTTTAAATGGCAAAGAAGTAAGAATTTTAATTTCGATAATATTCCTGATGATAAAAGACTTGAATATGTGGATTCAATCAAAACGTTATTATATCAAGGTATTTTAAGTAAGGAAGATGTTAAAAGGGTTTTGAATAATATCATTGAAAGAAACCATTGATTATTTTACTTTATATAACCTCTATAACCACTCTTTATATCTCTCTCTTCAAACATGCAATTAAAATACAAAAAAATGTTTATGTTATTAATCTTTTCTTTTTTTACTTTAATTCAAATAGTAGAGAACAACCATCTATATGTTATATAAAAACCTGACAAGTTATGTACTTTAAATAGCTAAGACACTGTCCCACTAATACACCTTCTATTTTCTTCAATCTGATTTTTTTAAGTAACCTGAGATACCGAGATCACATCGTCATATTGTTTTCCAGCTTGATCAACATCATTGCCAGAAATAAATATGAGTAATGATGGTGTAAAAACTAGCACTCAATTTTATTTTTTCTTGGAAATCACCAATAAATAATCCAATATCTTCCCAAAATAAACAAGTACAGCATATCATAAAAACAATTCGATTTGGTTTTATTTTATTCCAAATTTTCGATAATCTTTTAGTAAGTTATCACACACTCTTTTCTTAAAATCAAAAGCACTTAAATCGACAGAATCATCCACGGTGATATTATGTATAGTTTTTCTTTTTTTAGTTTGCTTATAATATTTTAAATCTTAGAAAATTTACTAACCTACACTTGAAGCAGAACCTCATTTCCCAAAATAATATCCATATGTATAAAACAGGTGAAAACCTGTTCTTGTTTGATTTATCACTAAATATATTCTGATCTCTTTAACTTCCCAATCAATGTTTTCATATTTTGATCAAAATAAGTATAGGAAACCAACTTTTTACAGATATCACCATTTTTACATCCTTTCTGATTTGAAAAGTATAATAGTTAGTCCCGCAATATCAACAGAATGAACGAATATAATCCCATTCAGTTCTTTAAACAATTTCAAATTCGCCAAATAAGTGACTGTATTGGGATCACTAATAGCGTATCTTTTCCTAATAAAATGATCTGAAAATTTGAGAAATTGCCCTTTTATTTTTTAAAATTTCACTTGACAATAAATGCATAAAGGGATAACAGTTAAGATGCGTAGAAGTACATATATATCAGGAAACTTTAATGATATTTAGATACTTAGTTTTGGCAACCGACTTTCACTGAAAAATATATAAAATTTAAAAAATGATATCTTTTATGTCTAAGGTTAGTATAATACAAATTTTCAATTTAATGATTTTTAAAAAAATGATATAAAGAGTAACATATTATATAAATACGTTGATATATAATTTTTTATTACACCATTTCTCTTATAACAGCCTCACGTGGGAAGTCTGCATCAGTTGGATTCTTAATAATATTAGTGTTTTGAAATTCTTGATGTTTAGTATAAGCCACTGCATAAGAGGCAGCAGAAATAGTTAACCCAATAGCCACTACAAGTAAACTAGTAGTCATTAAAATTATAGAACAATATTGAATAACGGCCATACCTAAATAGAATAAAGCACGATAACCATTAGTTTCGAATCTAGAAATAAATTCAATAAAATTATTACTTAAGGGACAAATCTTTAATAAGAATGGAATTTCAATGAAAAGAATAACTAAACCTTGGATAATACTTACTATACCAAAAGCAATAACACCATTAACATGGAAAAGATTTGCTACACCTAGAGCAATACATAATATAATATTAATATAACCAAACCATCTCCCATAGACACTGAAGTTAAAACTTTTCAAATCCTTGACCATCCCTGCTATATTAACAAACTGTCTAATATCTAAAGCCATTTTGTTTTATTTATATGTGATTGTGTAAATTTGTAATTTGTTTGAGTAATTGTATTTGTTTGTATATACTTCACGTTGAATGTTTAATCATCTCATTGCGTTAAAGCCTTGTTGTTATTTTTTTTTATTATTTCATAATCGATTTTCCAGTTTGTGTAAACGATCCCCAGAATTGTAATGTGTTACCCTCATTAATGTTTTAAAATTGTAAGAAATCGATTTTGAAAATCAAACAAAAGTTTTGAATTAAGGTTGGTTACATAGTGGTTTTTGTCAGTTTGGTTTGAGATAGTGGGTTAACAACACCAATTTCAATTACTGTTTAACATATTTCAATTGATATATACATATCGACCAGTTGAATTTTGTCATCATTTTTGTTATTGTACTTTTTAAGTTTAAATTTCCAATATAATTTTAATCACAAACAAATTAATCCAGAAACTCCGTAAAAGATGTTATCCTTAAGAACAATGCCTATCCGTTCCAGTTCCAAAATCATTCCAAGGTCTTTATTCCATACATCAGGTGCCAATTGGGCCTCTTCTTCCAGAGCTCAATTGAAAAAAGATTTAATTAAAGAGGCAGGTTTGAAGAGACCGGCTGCTGCTTTTATCCTTTTTAGTAAAGCTGAAAGACCAAACCTCAAAATTGCATACCCTGATTTAACTCCAGTCGAGATCTCCACCAAATTGGGTGCTAAATGGTCTTCATTATCTGAACAAGAGAAACAGCCATTTATTGATCAATATAATGAGAAGTTCAAGGATTATAAGAGTATTGTGGCTCAATTAGAAAATAAATTACCACCAAAGAAACCAGGAAATGCTTATATTCTTTTTGTTAATGAAAGTATGCCTCAATTAAAGGCTGAATATCCCAATTTACAACAAACTGAAATTCTTAAGAAGATAGGTGAAAATTGGAAAAATCTAGCTGAACACGATAAGGCCCATTATGCCCAATTATATAAACAAAAGTTAGCTGAATGGAAACAACAAATTGGAAATGTGTAATGGACTTTGAAGGTTCAATTATTATTCAACCTTTACTGTACTGTTTTTTTTATATAATATTCTTTTTCAGTTTCCACCTCCCTCTCGCTATGTTATTGCTATATACTTATCTCTCACTATATTAATTTTTTTTTTTGTTTGTTTGTAATACAAATAAGTTTATTTAACACGTCTTAATCCATTTCTATACTTTGTAAGTAATAGCTGAGCTAACCAAATAATGAGCTAGGAGCGATTGTAGTTCCCAAATTCCAAGATACTTTCAAAAATCTTAATGGTAATCAAAAGGTACAATTGGCTTGCATTCTACCCACCTCAGAAATAAGGTAGTGGATAAGCACATTAAACTATTACCAATACTGCAATACATTTGAGAGGGAAACTTGAATTAAAATAACCGTCGCCTCAAATTCTGGTGTTGTTTCTTTTCGAAATTTAAGGGTAAAGTAGGATATACTATTAAAACTGTCTAATTCAATCTATAAAACGTAAATACACACACATTTGATTTGAAAAACTTCTGTCTTTGCAATATTACCGGGATATATATTTATTGTGAATAAAAAAATAATGGAAAACAAACAAACAAACCATTTTTCTTTTGATATAAAAACAAAACTAAACACATAAAAAATACAACTGTATATGTTGGAATTTATGACATAAATCATTACTATTTCTCATTTTTGATTTAATTTATTTTCCAAATGCAAAAGAATACTTTTAATGGCCAGGATATTTTCAAGTGTTCAGAAAACAACAACAAGCCACATTCCCATTGAAATAATAATTGACATTCCAGCTAATTGCCAATGTGGTTTTAAGGGGAAAGTAAGTATTGTATTTCATAGCTAATAAAACAAGAGTAAAGAGGTAAGAGAGAATAAATGGAAGCTCTAAATCTAACTGAAAAGATGAACAAGGTTACCCTGTAAATTCTAAAACAAACTCATATTGCCTAAAACGTTTTTGTTTTATTATACAGTGCTTTTTGACTTTAAATGGTAACACTATGTGGAAAAATAGAAGTTATTTGTCCTTAGAATAGTAGAATAAGGTAACAATCCAAAAGCTCTTAAAATCAAGAAATATTTGGTTTCGTGGTCTAGTTGGTTATGGCATCTGCTTAACACGCAGAACGTCCCCAGTTCGATCCTGGGCGAAATCAATTTTCTTTTTAGTTTATTATATTTTTTAATATCCTCACCGAGGAGAAAGAAACCAGTGCTACTGAAGGTTTTATACAGTGTTGTAATATAATATGGTTATTAGGTTATTATGGTAATATAGTATGGTTATGACTAATAGATTAAGGGGTGTACACCATAATGACCTCCAATATGAGTTCTCACGTTTCTTTTTATTAATAAAAAACTCTTTCACTATACCATATTATGTCTTATCCTTTCTAGTTGATGGTCATGTATAAACCAGGATGTTCTGGTTTATCTAAACTTTATTTCTCTTTACGTCTTTTATTAATTTATATAGTTTACCTTATACAATAGAGATCTAATAGAACAATAGTTCATAGTATTATTATCAGATCATTAGATTAAATATGAATATTCAAAATAGTAACAAAATAAGGGACGATTATGTCCGCAATCTGTTACAACATACAGTTCACCTTTCAATGAAGCTGTATTACCTCTGTAGTTTTACTTCTCTAGATTTTTAGATTTTTATTTACGCGCTTTTTTTTTGACAACCCAAAATTTGTAAATATATAAAATAATATACCAAAACAAACAAAACGCGTCTCTAGGTGTAAGAGTTACCACTTCTATAATATAAAGAAAGATAGAGTTCTACCGTTGTGTACTATCAATACTTGTATTTACAAAAGTATTACATCGACAAACACTACAGATGTCTTCCAAAACTAAAATCAAGTTCGACAAAGTGATTATATCCACAACAGATAATCCTATCGCAACAAATGAATTGTTGAATCGTTTATCCGACCTCCACGAAGAACTGGCGTCTGTTTCTCAAGAAAACATCGATTTGTCAAGTTTGGACAATTATAGCAGAGATCTGGTAAACAAGAAACTTTTAAAACATAAGGATAATGGTATTAGAGCTTTTGTTGGTTGCTGTTTAAGTGACATTTTGAGACTTTACGCACCTAATGCCCCATTTACAGATTTTCAATTAACAGATATATTTAAACTTATTTTGTCCCAATTTGAAATGCTCGGAGAACCAGATAACCCATATATTATTCAGCAAACTTACCTAATCACCAGAGTTCTTGAATACAGATCTATCGTACTATTAACAGACTTACCAACCTCCAACAAATTATTAGAAGATCTATTCGACCTATTTTATGATGATAGAAAGTCATTTTCTCCAAAACTGTATACTGTCATTGCTGGTGTGTTAGGTGAAGTTATATCTGAGTTTGAATCTGTACCATTAGATATATTGAAACTTATATTCAATAAATTTTTAACATTTAATCCCCAGGATATTCCCAAAGGCTTAGGTGTCGTTTCTAACACAGGTTATGAACTATCTCTTATCATTTGTGATGTATATTCAAATAGAATCAGTAGACAGTTGACCAGATATTATTCTGAAATTCTTTATCAGGTCACCAAAGATGATAACGTAGAGGTTTCAACATATGAATCGAGTCCAGCAGTTATCAAAACTATCACTAAATTACATAAGTTGGTAGTGAGATTATGGGAAACATCACCCGAACTGGTAAATTCAGTTATAGGTTATATTCAACACGAGTTATCCTCACCACATGAAGATATCAGAAAATCTGCGACAAAATTGGTTGGACAACTTCTTACTGTGGAAACCTCAGTTAATTTCCTTCCAACTTACCAAGAAGTGTTTGATGCTTGGGTTTTAAAAATTACAGATATTAGTCCAGAGGTTAGAATGGAATGGGTAGAAACAATCCCACATATCCTATCATCTAGAAACGACGTTTCTGAAGAAATCAGTAAAGGGTTAAATAAGACTCTTATTGATTCGGATGTGCAAGTAAGAAAATTATCAGTCCAAGTATTTGCTGAAGTGTCTGCTCAAAATATTTGGAAGAATATTCATGAATTATCAGTATATTCATCTTTAATATATCTAACTAGAGAAAAGAACAAAGATATTAGAGACTTATCTATAAGGACGGTTGGCCAACTCTATTCTAATTCACTCGAAAACGTTACTAGAACACCAGAAAATAGTGAAATCTGGAAAATTGTTGACTCAATCCCTTCCACTCTATTAAATCTTTATTATATTAACAATAAATTTATTAATGAAGAGGTCGATAGAATGGTATTTGAACATGTTTTACCTTTGACAACAGATGATAACATCCGTGTGAAGCGTCTGTTTACTGTGCTATCCCATTGTGATGATAAGGCTTTTTCAGCTTTCTTTGCCTTCAATAAACGTCAGCTCCAGATGTCTCTAGCCATGTCTAAATACGTCCAATATTGTGAAGTGCTAAATAAAGTTGACAAGTCCAATAATAACACAGCCGAGAGCACCGAATCCGACCTTGAAGTTAGAATCAAATTCAATAAAACTTTAGAATGGCTTTCAAGTTCTTTATCTGATAAGATGAAAGCACTTGAATCGTTAAAATTAATTAAGGAAATGAATGACCCAAGAATTTTCTTTTTGATAAAATCATGTATCAACAAAGAGGCCTCAATTGTTACGATTAAAAATAGTATGAAAGAATTAATGGTGAAATTAAAAGACCCAGGGTTATTTAGAAAGTATGATATTCCTTCTGTCTCCACTGTTTTACCGAAGGATTTAGCTTTACAGATTGAAATTTTATTATATAGAGCTTCTCCACTAATTTACAATGTTTCCAATATTAACTTATTTTTAAATAATTCAGAACTTACTAATAGCGACGAAAAAGATCTGAGACGTAAGTTACTGGATGACATATCTAATGTTAATCCTACTTCCTTCAAGGACCAAGTAACAAGGCTTAAAGACACTGTTAATAACTTTGATGTCGAAAAAGCAGGTAGTAATAAAGACACTGTAAACTTATGTGATACCCTTAAAACTTTATACAAAATCATAAAAGTTTTAAAAGATGATGTTGATTTTGATGACAGTTTCTTCATGACTAAGTTAAAAGACCTTGCCATCGATGGTACTGTCCTCACTGCTAAATATGCTACTAAAATTTTATCATTTGCTAAGGATGCTCAAGAATTGTTAAACAACGTAAAGAACTCAATTTTACCATTAAATATCAAAGAGAAAAACTTTGCATCTCACATCATTATACTAATGGAGATTCTAAAGTTTCACCCTCAAATTCTGGATGAAGACTCAACAGAGATAGTTACATATGTGATCAAGGAAGTATTATTATCTAACGAAGTGACTGGTGATATTGAAGGTTGCACAACAGACTGGATTGAAAATAATAAGTTGATTTCTACAGATGATAACAGTTTCAAATCCTTAAATTGTAAAATCTTTGGTTTAAAATTGTTAACTAATAAGCTAAGATCTATTGCTCCGGACGTTACCAGAGATGAATTATCTAAAAATTTTGCAGAGAGAAACTTGAAGTTGTTCTTCTATATTATTGCTAGTGGTGGGGAGTTAATCTCAGAACAGAGTACTGAAAACTATCCGACTCCAAATATCTACCAAACAAAACTAAGATGCTACGCAGGCCTACAAGTTTTAAAGCTAGCTAAGGTTGCAAACTTAAATGAATTTATTACACCTTCTGATATAATCAAGCTAGTGAACCTTGTAGAAGATGAGTGCCTTCCCGTGAGAAATCAATTTTTAGAAACACTAAAAACCTATATTTCAAACGAATTAATCTCTATCAAATTTTTACCATTGATATTTTTTACCGCGTATGAACCTGATGTAAATCTGAAAAAGACGACTAAGACCTGGATTAATTATACAGTTGGTAAACCATCATTTAAAAAAGGTACATTTTTTGAAAGAGCTTTACCTAGATTGATTCATGCCATATCACATCATCCAGATATAATCGAAGGTTTAAACGGCAATGAAACTGAGCACCTCTCTGCACTTAAGACTTCAGTTGACTATTTGATATTCTATTTTGATTCTATTGCTTCTCAAGAAAATTTCAGTTTGCTATACTATTTGTCTGAAAGAGTGAAAAACTATATAGATAATATCGAAGATGAAAATGAAGAAGATGATGATGACGAGAATAATGATCTTAAGAAAACAAATAGTGAAAGAATGTATGTGGTTGGAGAAATAGCCCAAATTATTTTACTCCAATTAAAGAATAAACGTGGCTGGCAACATAACGCTTATCCTGGTAAATTAAATCTTCCAAACGATCTGTTCAAACCATTTAACTCTGTTGAAGATGCTCAAGCATCTTTTAAGACTTATATTGATGATAGATTCTTGGAAACTATAAAATCCAACATTAAGTTAAAGGTAAGTAAAATTGTTTATACCTCACAAACTCAAAGACAACGAGCTCAAAAGAGATTATTAGCTAACGAATATCAAAATGTTGCCTCGAATGAACAAAGTGCAAAAAAGAGGAAATTTGATAGAAAGAAAGACAGTCACAATGGCAACAGTGATGATGACAGTTATGATGCTGAGGATGTATATGTTCCTGCAAACGGTAAGATAGTGTACAATAATTCAAGAAAGAAGAATTTGAGAGAAAGAAAAATCATTAATTACAATGAAGATGCAAATTGAGGATGCATCTTTAAGCTGGAATAAAATTTAGCAAATTCTATAGTAGAAAAGAAAGAAAAAGTTGTTAATACTTCAATAAAATTGAGTTTTCTATTTTTATAAGGCATATATATGCGCAATATATAAATAATAAATGCTTGTTCAAACAGTTCATATCATTTTGAACTATTTTTTGAGTTCATAGACAAAAAGTGTTAAATTAACCAAGATCAAAAAACTTCACTATTTCATCTTTTGGCTTCGATTCTATTAATTTTTTAATCATTAATAGTTCATTTATTTCTTTAGAGGTTAACATTATATCTTTACTTTCGTTTGTATTTACACCTTCATCTGAATCAGGAGCCTCTTCTTTATTGTTCATTAACTCATCATTTGCCAGATGGCACAATTCTCTCAGGTTCCATATTTTTTCATATCTCTTTTTATTACTGCAATAGTTGAAATAAAGTAATAAGGAAATATCTTGTACATTTTGGTTCTGATGATTATCGATTAACTTGTCAATTAAATTTTCTTGTAATTTAACCTCATTAATTTCTAGAGATTTCTTATAATTAAGTATCTTATCGATAAAATCAATCTTAATAGAGGATTCGTTAATGAGTGGGATGGGGTCCAAATCACCTATCCGTTTTCCATCTTTACGTTTTTTTGCTACAATCTCATCTAAAACTATTTCAATATCACCATTATTTTTAAATCCACATGATTGTAATGGTTTTATAAAAGGTTGCTTCTTGGCTAACCTTCTTTCCTTCATCGTGTTTGCATGTAATGGACATTTCCATTTATATCCTAAATTTTTCAAAGAGGCTCTAGGTATATTTGGTATACAATCTAAATGCCATGGTGTTTCACAATAATCACATTTGATCAATAATCTTGAATCTTCTGGATGTTCCCATGACCCAAATTTTGTAGTGTGACATTTATAGCAAGTTAAAAATTTATCTGGATCGTCATCATGAGTAGAATAATGAATTTCAGGACAATAAGAATCCAATTTGGTAATCGATTGTCCGTATGAAGTGTTAAATAATTGTCTCTCAGTTAATGGTGTTTTAAATGTTTCATCGTTATATTGATTATGCGTGCCTGTCTTTACATCTTCAAATGTATCTTTAATTGAATCAGGTAACGTAAATTGTGTTGGATTATAACTTTGCAATTTAAATAATAATTTACTAAACAATTTTCCTTTCCCTTGTTCAGTTCTTTCTTTAATGAATTGTTTTTCACCTTCTCTATAATGAGCTTGCTTTGGAAAGTTCAATTTGAAGATACAATTAGGACAAGACCAATCACCTTCAGGTAAATTGTTTGGGTCCATAGGTGGATCTAAGCATAAGAAATGAAATGACTTGGGACAAGTGTCACAACATAAAAATGAACCTGTCTGTCCGCAAGTGGAACAAAAATCATCATTTTCAATTCCGTTCTCTTCTTCCTCCTCCTCCTCTTCGTCTTTTACTTCCTTCTTAACCTTATCTACATGTTTGTCTTTAACAATGTCTGAAGTACCTGTAGTAAATAGTTTATTTTTAGAACTTAATGGTTTGGATATTATATGATGAGAAGATGCTTGTAAATTTGGCACATTCTCAGAGGAGGTTAGATTCACATCATCACTATTACCCAAAATATGTCTTAAACTACTTGAATGAGTTAAATGATCTGATTCATGTGTTTTCAAGTGAGGCTTATACAGTCGTTCCTCCAATTCAACCTGTGAAGACGGTATTAGATCTTGTGGTAATGGAGATGATGAGTTTGAATTTGATGAAGAGTTGGAATCCCAAGTGTCAAGCCCCAAACTTGATCTATTTCTAATTTTTTTCTTCCTACCTCTTCTTTTCTTAATGGGTTCTAACGTAGTTATTGGCGATGCGATTAAGACGGCATTATTAGTCTTTTGTGATTGATTTAAATTTGTGTCAGAAGGAGAATTTGACGATGATGTAAAAGTAATTTTCTTATAATTCCAAAGTCTTTCTTTTTTAATCTTTTCAGTAGGAAATTGATTCAATGGTAATCCTGTGGCACCATTGTGGACATCGTGTCTGAATGTATTGACTAAAGAAGGCTGTGATGGAGAATGTGATGAGGATAATGGGACTGAAGAATTATTTTGTCCTTCCATCCCATTTGGTAAAGTATTGTTGTTAGGGTCAATCGTTATCAACTCATATTCATCATCATTCATACCAATAATTTCACCATTGGAACTTTTTTGAAATAATGGTTTCTGAACATATTGTGCTTCTACAAGTTTGTTCCCTGTTGCGTCCAATTGACCTTTATCCTTTGGTTTTTTTTTATCCTTAGAATCTTCAGAGGCAATAATCTTTCTATGTTTTAAATTATAATCCACATTTTGTGAGGATGATCTTTTTGGTCTTTCTCTCTTAATTCCGACTGGTTTAAGATTTTTCTTTTTAGAAGATTCGTTATTACTTTCAGATGAACTCATGGCCTGATATTATGTCAAATCGGATTTGGATTGCTTCTTGAAAGTTGTGATTTCTATATTTGAGTAAATTCGTTGTTTTTTTTTTACTTGTTCTTAAGAAACTGATGAAACGCGTAATGATCTGTCTTTTTGAAATTGTTTCAAAAGAATCTGTATAAAGATCGTTCGTTGATTATGAAGTAGAAAAAGTGGTGGTAAAAGGGTACTAATGAAAATTTTATCTTTAGTATAATGAGCAGAATGTAGGTTGGGATTGATGTTATTATAAAATAAAAGGATAATTTTTTTCTTCTTGATTCTTTGTTCTTGGTGAGTGATAATTAAAAGTTCAAGAAGTTTGCATTAACCGTTTTTTCTTAGTTAAGTTCTCGATCCGTGCAGGATGACCGAGGAGATAGCTTGTTAAAGTTTGACATTTCCTGTTGTTTGCAGTTTCTTATCGTTTGATCTTTGGAAACAGGTGTGTCCATTGCTGAGGATGTCTTTTCGTTTTCATTTCTTGCAGGGATAGGTCGCTTTTGGAAATAAAATAAACTTATACATATATAAGAGCTCATATACATACATCATATATATAGACAAAGTGAAATAAAAACAAAGTAACGACAAATGGATTCTGAATTACAAGCTATTAGAGAGGCCCGTTTAGCCCAATTAAAAAATGGTTCCGCTGGTGCTGGGGGGAACAGTAACGGCAACGCTGGTAACACTGGTAACACTAGCAGTGGGGCCGGATCCAGTTTAGCACCATTCTTAGAAGCACAAGCGTTAGAAAGATTATCTCGTGTGTCTTTAGTCAGACCAGAACGTGCTGCTGCCGTGGAAACATACTTGAAAAGAATCATTTCTTCTGGTCAATTAAAACATAAGATTAATGAAAATGAAATTGTTCAAATACTTAATGGGATCTCGAAACAAGAAAATAGTCAAACTGATTCTAGAATTATTTTTGAAAGAAAAGATAATACTGATCCGTTTGATGATGATTCTGTGTCAAATTTTCAAAATAAGGATCAAGATTCAGAAGATGATTTCTTCGATGAATAATTTAAATATAATTTATACTTATGTGTCTGTGTTTTTTAGTTTTTTTATGTATATAGAAAGATATGTAGCATTTTAATCAAAAAAAGTTGATGAAATATATTTTCATATATTATTAATAAATTGTAACCTTTCCTTTTTAATAAACATTTCTGTTTCTTATTGATAACCACTAATCACCCACTTCGACACAAAATTAAGGTTACACATATATGATCCCACTCATTACGATGGAAAATGAAACAAGTCATAATAATAACACAGAAAGGTTTAAGAAGCCTTCTATTCGAATAATGGAGCCCTCCTCTCGTCCTCGTATTCATGTATCTGCATTACAGTCACCATTACAATTAAGAAACAACAGTAAACCTCTTGAAAAGAGAAATAAGGTCAAATTGAAACCTGGTCATAGTCCGCTGGATTGGAATTATTTAGTAGCCACAAAGGGTATTAAAGGTGAGTTAATCACAGGATTAAATGAATTAAGAACAGATCAAACCTTTTTTGAGATCAATACAAAGACCTCCATCAATCAATTAAATCATTATATTCCTCCTTACCAAATTAAACCCCCTTTAAGGATAAACAAGAGTATCTTACAAAAGCATCAAATTTGGCTTGGTGAGGGTAAAGATCAAGAAAATGATTATTGGTGTAACATTGGCGGCAAAGTGTATTGTTTAACCAAATATTTAGAATTTCATCCAGGTGGGATTGATATTATAATGGAGTTGAAAGATGTAGATATGTTACCTGCATTCAATCAACATCATAGATGGGTTTCATATGAAAAATTATTACAAACATGTCTTGTTGGAGTGTTTATCCAAGAATAGATCATTGAATAATATTGTTATAATGTATATATATACCTAAGTCTATATAATATTTTAACATCCTTTTTATGCATTTCTATAATCCCTTAATTAATCCCAAAGGGCATCCCATGTCACATTTTTCTTAACTGCATTAGAAAACCCTGCTTTGTATTTAACCCATATTCTTGAATGTTCATGATCGTTATCAATTGGAGCGGGTGTCGAAGAAAACGAAGAAGCCCCGAATGGAGATTGTTCTCTCTTTTTATTAGTTTTATTATGTTCATGATGATCATCCATTTGACTGTTAATATTATCATATTGGCTCTTAAAGAAATCAATAGTACTGGACCCATTAATCTTCGCCTTTTTAGTCTTTAATTTATTTTCTTCTAAATCAGCTTTCTCCTTTTGTATTTGATTTAAATGTCTCTTCTTGACCTTCATCTCTTCTGATTTTGCTAACAATATATGTAAACTTTGTGGTCTCTTAATATAAATTTCTTTATTTTTTGGTTCATCATAAACCACTGCTTTATTAAATGGTGGAGTAACACCCAACACCGTTGCAGATTGGTGTAAATGTGGATATTCATTTTCAATAGGTAATAAACTTAATTGATATTGTTTTAATATGTCTGATATTATATTAATAATATTATTCTTCAGTGATACGTTTTTAATCTTAATTAAATCTGTAGAGATAATATCATTTAAATATGGTAAGATTTCAAAACATAATGATTTCATACTAGAGGTTCCCACTAAATTTGGTTGTTGAGCTGCAATTTTATGAACCAATGATTTAATAATTGTTTCATTTTGTTTCTTCTTTTCTCTCATTTCGTATTCCATACTTTTAATTCTAATTTCTTCTTCTTTATTAGCAATATCGCTAAATTTAGTATAAAATATTAAAGGTATCACAGAAGAATACTTAAGTAGTTCACCATTTTGTTCATAAATAGATTTTGACATTAAATCATGGAAATATAACCAATCAGATATTTCACCAGGTTTAGTGACACCATTATCTGTATATTTCACTGAGGGGTAAGCATTAAAACAACCTTGTATAATTCTTTCATAATTCCCATTTTGTTCAATATTTGATAATAATTCATAAAATTGTGTTTTTAAATCTTTATATGGATCTCTTTGAAAAATTTGATTCACTAATCTAAACCATAGCATTGATATATCCTTTTGATTTGATTCCCAAACGTTATTGTTAGTATTATTTTCTTTCATTTCATTTTTAGGTAGATTTGTAGTCATGAATTGTAAATTATTGATACAATTTCTTACATCACCTTGAGATAAATCAATTAAATTTTTTAAGATCTTGTTATTTACATTTAAATGTTCTTTTTCACAAATATGATTTAATCTTTCTTGTAACGCATTATCGTTTGGTCTTTTAAATGAAACAATTTCACAAAATGGTCTTAATTTTTCTAAAGCTGGAGCATATAAATTATTACAAACAGCAATAATTGGACGTAAAAGCACTTTTGATGTCTTTAAATTTTTACCATCTTTACGTTTTGATTTCTTTTGTTGTTGTGGAGTTAATCCACTTTCTTTATTAAATCTTGCTTTCTTTGAAGCTTTAATATCATTGTATATGATATCTAATAAGACTTTAACAAACCCACTTTCAATAGCACCATCAATCTCATCAGCAATTAAACATACAGGTTTTTCGTTAAAAGTATGATTAAATAATGTGTTATGAATCTTATGTTTCATCATTGGACCTGCTCTTTCATCACTTGCATTGATTTCTGAAATAGAGTAACCAGCTTGTTTCGCAACAACATGTGCGACTGATGTCTTACCAATCCCTGGTGGACCATGAATCAGTAAGATCTTCCTCTTAGGTCTATGATAAAGATCTTCTTGTTCTTCTTGTAAAAATTGTGGATTCTTTTCCATCATTATCTTTTGGAAAGGAGATAGACCTAAATCTTCTTTAAATACTGCTAAAGACCATTGTCTTAGCCAACCCAAGATTCTTCTATTTGTCTTCTCATTCCCAACCAAGTCTAAGAAATTTTTAGGTCTCCATTTCTCTACCCATAATTTATCTGTATTATTACTTTTAGAAGAGAGATTCCTTGGTTTTTGAATATTATTATTTTTAACAGTATTATCTTGTGGTGTGGTTGGATGTTGATTCTCGTTTGCGGCAATCTTATCTAATAATAAATTAATATTAATACCATATGAATCATCATCTTTCCAATCAATATTACTAAAATGGGTACTTGTATGGTTATTTGATGTGATATCATCATCTTTCTTTCTAGACAAAGAGATAACTTCCCCTGTAGTGGATCTAAACTGTGTGATTTCTTCAGTACTATGGTTGATGGTTATATCATCTTTCTTATCTACATTACTTGGCTCAGCGGCTGTCTCTACTGTAGAGATGGTTGATGGTTCGGAATGGAACAGACTACTTTGTCCTAGACTAAATTGGGGCAGTGGTAATGGTAATTGTGGATTTACTGTATCCTTCCCCGCTTGCATCGTTGGTTACTTCTCCTTGTGTCTGTCAATACCCTTTTACGTGTGGCATACGTTTTTTTTAAAGATTTAATATTTACAAATTAAAGATCTAATATTTTACGCGTTTATTATTTTTAGTATAAAGAAAAACATCTCGGACCGCCGTGTATTATGATCTTTAATGTGAAAAATTTCAACGGTTTTTGCCAAACTCTGCGTTGTTAATTTTGTTATGTTTTGATATTTAATTAACGTTAAAGCCAAGTTAGAGCTTATGATTCACAACTGGAATTTGAGCTTTTATTACATATAGTGCAAGACGTATAGATCCATATATTTAAATAATGGTTACCGTATGTGTGATTGAGTGGAGATTGTTTAGATTGTGATTGAGCAAGATCATGGTGTGTGCAAATGCTTTATGGGAGGTTAAGGTTTCCCCTTTTCTAAGATTTCGTTTAACTGGGAGAAGATATGCATCTTGACTATGTTCTTTACAATTATATCTTAATGTGTTTTTTTTACTAATATAAGGTTCTATTACTAACAAATATTGTTATCGTTTAATTGTTGTTGTTTTTATTTGTTTTTTTTCATATTGGTAACTGCGATCTATTAGGTTATACCAATGTACTGACAAAAACAAAACAAAACAAAAATAACTGCTTTACTACTCTTTTAATATAGGCTGAAGAAAAAGTTATCTTAGATTCCTATCCACAAGTTTGTGCCCCAGGTTCCTTGCCAGGTACCCCAGGTAACTGTTCTGCAGAACAAACTGAAGCTTTAAACACATTTAGAAGTGCTCTAGAAGCTGCTGGTTTTGAAAAAAGATTAGATGATTCTACACTTTTACGTTTCTTAAGAGCTAGAAAATTTGATATTGAGTTAGCTAAAGTTATGTTTGAAAATTGTGAAAAATGGAGAGAAGAATATGGTACTAATACTATTTTAAAAGATTTCCATTATGATGAAAAACCTTTAGTTGCTAAATATTATCCACAATATTATCATAACACAGATAAAGATGGTCGTCCATTATATTTTGAAGAATTAGGTGCCGTCAATTTAACTGAAATGCATAAAATTACTACTGAAGAGCGTATGTTAAAAAATTTAGTTTGGGAATATGAAGTTGTTGCTAATTACAGATTTCCAGCTTGTTCTAGATATTCTGGTCATTTAATTGAAACTTCTTGTACCATTTTAGATTTAAAAGGTATTTCCATATCTAGTGCATACAGTGTCTTATCTTATGTTAGAGAAGCTTCTTATATCAGTCAAAATTTCTATCCAGAACGTATGGGTAAATTTTATATCATTAATGCTCCATTCGGTTTCTCTACTGCTTTCAGATTATTTAAACCATTCTTAGATCCAGTTACCGTTTCTAAGATTTTCATCTTAGGTGGTTCATATCAAAAGGAATTATTAAAACAAATTCCAGCTGAAAACTTACCAAAGAAATACGGTGGTAAATCTGAAGTCGATGAAACTACTGGTGGGTTATACTTATCTGATATTGGTCCATGGAGAGATCCAAAATACATTGGCCCAGAAGGTGAAGGTCCATTAATGTTCTCTATGAAATAGATTAATGACAACTACAAATACAAATTTTATTATAAACTTTTAAAAACATATATATTTTATTACAATAACAAAAATATATGTTCGTGTCTTTTCTTTTAAAGCCAATCAAACCAATCATCCAACTATATACAACTTTTTGTAACTTAATACCATATAGTATAATAATTTCAAAGATTTTATGAACTTCTTTTTATCTGTTTTATCCCCATCTAATACTTTAATCAAGAATTCAACGGAGGCTACGTAATTACGATATGCCTAACCAAAAAGTAAGTTCATTAATAACGTTTTAGAGTTTATAATATTACATATATAAACGTTCATTAAATATTTTAAAAATATGGCTCGTTAAGTCCTTCAACATAATCCCAAAGAGCTAAATCAGTACCATTCTTCATACCAACTGTCATATCTTCACGAGGTAAACGGATTTCACCAAATGGATATATACAAGCACCTTGGTCTTTAATCGTTAAATCAGGTGATAATGCACCATATAGTTCACAATAAGCGGCTAATTTAGTTTCTTTCAAGAACCAACCAAGTGTATAGTTTTGTTTCCAAGTCCATTCTCTTTGTAAATCACTTTCAACAATACCTGGATAACATGAAGTAGAAAGACAACCAATTTCATTTACCCTTTCTTTATTCTTTGCGGCCCAAGCACTTGCTTGAAACATATTTGCTGCTTTACTTTGAGCATATAAGATTAACCCATTTGGTCTTTCTTCCACTGGAACATTTTCAAAAGCAGGATGTTCCCAAAATATGCCATACTCTTTGGGTCCAACAATGGCAGCACCTGCCGTGACCCAAACAATTCTCTTTAAATCAGAATCTTTCTTCAAAAATAAAGGATCAAGGAAATGTTGTAATAATTGCGGACCAACAACATTAGTTTGAAAGATTAGTTCATATCCTTGCTTTGAGGTCAATGTACTATTTGAAGACATTAACCCCGCATTATGAATAATAATATTACATGGTCTGTCATTTACAATTTGTTTAATTTCTTGGGCGGCACCTTTAATTAAGGTAAGATCACAAAAATCGCAACCACCAACAACGTGAAGTTCACCTTTAGGGTCTGGATTTTCTTTAATCACTTGGTCACGAGCAGCTACCCCTTTGGCTTTATTTCTTACGACCATAATAACATTACAATTCTTTGAATAAAGTAATTTCACTGTCGCAAGACCAATACCAGTATTGGAACCTGTAACAATAGCGATTTTACCAGTTAAATCAGGATAATCTTTTGGGGTAAAAGCCGGTTTATTCGGGAAGTAACCATAGAAAAGTTCGACTAATAATCTTTTCCACCCTGTAGCTGGAGCTGGTTCTGTAGGTTGTGGCATTATTATAATTATTTATTTTTTTTACCTGATTAGAATATATTTGTTACGGTTTAATAGTTAAGCTTAGAACAAATTTAGCCAACTGGAAAAAAAATACCATTGACATTGTTATTACCAAACATTTATATATTTTCTCTTGATGGCAATAGATATAAAAGTGTGTGGCACTTTGTAAAGTCAGGCACCGTTTTGTTTTGATTTTTGTTCTCTTTTGTGTGATTCCGTGGAAAGCTAAATCAGGGGGGATTGGTTCCACGGAAAACAAGAAGATTACGGTTGGCGGCTAAATTGCGATGAAACAAGTAAAAGTGTTCATGAGTTGTATATATTCCTTAATTAGAAGGTGGTCAGGATTTGTAATAGATGTATGAACAGTATCAGCTTGCTGGTTTACTTCATAGGCAAGAAATTTTGACAGTGACAGAAAAATAACTTATTTCCCAAAACTTTGCCAGATTTGGTTAAATTTTGTTTTTTTATTAAACCTTTAAAGTCTTAACCCTCTCAACTAATTAAAACTCATTTTTTGTACTTGTTTTTATTAGATTGGTGATTAAATTTTTTATTGTCATCCTGCTTGGTTTTGTTTTAGTGATAAGTTATTTTTTCAAAATAAAGGGTGTAAATGATAGAAATCTTGTTTCAAAATGACTTTCTTAATTTCCTCACTGGATAAAAAGCTAGGTTGAACTGTATGTTGATTTATGATGGAAGTATCCTAAAAACAAGCTTGTTTTGAGATTCTCTATTTACAATTAAGTGCATAATGTATTATTATCAAGGTATGGATATCGAATTAAAACCTACATCAATGCCATACTGGTAGTGGTAATGCAAATTATTTTTTAAATACAAAATAGATAAGGTACAATTAAACATGTTTGGATGATTTTAAGGGAATATTCGGATAAAATTTTAAGCAAAAGTTACATTTCTCAAACCTACTTTTGTTTTCTTAACTACAACTTTGATATCATCTTGCCCAACCTATTGTCTCTAATCTTCTTATTATAATTCTTTATTTGAGTCTGTTTGAACCAGTTTATAGGTTTTTCACATAGTCATCTTGTAATTATATAAGTAGTATGTCATTTTTTTTATTTCAGGTAAATTCTGGGCGTGTGGCGTAGTTGGTAGCGCGCTCCCTTAGCATGGGAGAGGTCTTGGGTTCGATTCCCAACTCGTCCAATTTTTTTGATACTTTTTTCTAAAAATTTTACTACATTGGCAATAGTGTATAACTGGAATATGGGTGCTTGAAATCATTTTAAACATGAAATCTAATGTTCCATCCATTATAATTTGATTATATAGTAATCTTGCCTGGGGTCAGTAATATAAACGAATTTTTGAATGGTTTCTGGTTTCCAAAAGTTATATCATAACATCTATAAAAGAATAATTGTATTGTTTTATTGTAATAAATACATTAATATAAGTGTTTTTATAAGTTATATAGTTTATTTCCAACCTAATTTTACGGCTTCATCGTAGGTTGGGTAATCAGTGTAACCTTCAGCTTCAAGACTGTAGAAAGTATCTCTATCATACTTGTTTAGTGGTAAACCTTCAGCTAATCTATGAACTAAATCTGGGTTAGCAATGAAGTATCTACCATAGGCAATTAAAGTTTGATCATTCTTTAAAGCTTCCTTGGCTAATTCAGGATGGGCAGCAAAATTACCAGCCTTGACAACTGGACCAGTCCAATGTTCAAAGACGAAGTCATTGTTATGTTCATAGTCAGCACCATCATTTTCTTCATTCCAGCCTCTAGTAACTCTTGGTTCGATGACATGGACGTATGCAAGACGGTTACCAACCTTAGCTCTCTTTTCTAATTCATCTAATAAATAACAATACATTTCTAACCATTCTGGTTCGTCAACACCTAACATACCACCAGATTTGTAAAATGGAGAGAATCTAATGGAAACTTTTTCGGCACCAACAGCAGCAATAAGGGCATCGACCACTTCGAGAGTAAAACGAGCTCTGTTTTCAATGGAACCACCATATTCATCAGTTCTTTGGTTAGAAGAGGCATTGATGAATTGATGTAATAAATAACTGTTAGCACTGTGGATTTCAACACCATCAGCACCAGAAGCGATAATCTTCTTGGAAGATTCGACGTACTCTTTAATATATTGTTTGATTTCATCCTTGGTGATACCATGTTGTTTAATACCAGCATCAAAAGCTCTCTTTTTGAATTCTTCATCAATGTAGCGGTCATCCATGGCAGAATCATAACGTAAGCCATCTCTGGCCATTAGTTCTGGGAAAGCTTGTCTACCTAAGTTCCATAATTGGACAAAGATATAAGATTTATTTTCATGGATCTTAGCAAAAATCTTCTTCCATTGTTCATTTTGTTTATCAGACCAAATTCCTGGAGCATTGTCGTAACCACCAGCTTGGCCAGAAATAAATGAAGCTTCTGACACTATTAAAGTTCCTGGAGCTTGAGCTCTTTGGCCATAATAGATAGAAGATAAATCACCATTTGGAACGTTTTGTTCACGACATCTCATTCTGGTTAAAGGTGGCATAACAACACGATGTGGTAGAGTAAGGTTACCAACTTTGATTGGCTTGAATAAATTAGTATCTTTTAAAGCAACTGGGGTAAAATCTTTAGAGAAAGGCATCTTTCTAGTAATGTTGAAGGCTGTTTTTAGTATCTTGTTATAATTAAAACCTTAGATGGTTGTTGTTTATCTCTGTTTAGGAACATATTAAAAAAAGAACTAGCCATCTAAATTCTAATCCTTCACCTATTTATATCAAATTCTTCATTCAAGTTATCGATAAGATTTCACGACGACTAATTCTCAACAATACGAGGGGCCATCATACATTAATCAGGTTATTTTGGAACGATATGCACCAAATTTACAAATTTTGTCTCCAGATTTTTCAGCGTTTCAGCCAGTCGGACAAAGATCCACTTTAAAACATAAGCGGTGTCAGAATTTCGGACACGGTCAGAAATCATAAATATTTCAGTGTTTCGGACACTTTGAGTGTAACGTAAAGTATAATTTGCAAATGTAAACTGGTTTGGTAAGCTGAATAAGATGTGTCACCGTCCCAATTTGTAAGTGATGTTCTTTGTCTTAGAATATACACTTGTGTGATAACAGGCCTTTCAAAGTAATCTTAATAAAAATTGTTATCTAATGTATTAACTTGGTAATCAAAGTTAAATTATCAAAGTAAAGAAGCAGTCATAATATCTCCATCAATTGTTTGATTGTAGTGTCTGGTTCCACAAATTTAAAACACTCTAGAATAGAGTTCACATTGTTCTTTCATGAAATAATAAGAAGTTAAGTTCATACTTATTTTATTAATTTGAACCTATGTATTTGATTTACTCCCTTTCTTGAGTTTCGCTAGATCCTACCATTTGATAAATTTTTTTCTTTGGGTTCATAATTTTACTCATAATTGTAAACCAATATCAAGTATTTATAGGCAATTCATTTAAACTAAGATATCGTTGTAGGAACCCCTTGTTGATCTGTCTTTCCTGGGGGAATATGTTCTTGATTTTATTTCTTTAATTTTCATGTTAGGCGTAAACAGAAAACAACAATTTCGCTTAGTAAGTGCCATTTCAGTAATAATTTCAATAAATCTCGTAATTTTTACTATGTAGCAGATATATACAATACTATTTAATACATAGTCAACGACGGTTAAAACGTTCCCGACTCCATTAATGCATAGAATGACAAGCTTTATCCAAATATTCGGATATCTCCAATTGTAGAGGTCTAAAATTAATTGGCCCTGATGATATAGCGCCACTTATGACAACACATTGGTGAAGGTAATTTAAAATTATCCACAAATGCCGAAGAAGTTTCTTGTTTGGTCTTATCTTGATTAGATATCCAAAGAAGAGAACCCCTTAGCTAATGAATCAGCATTAGCTTGATTATGTTGAGCTTCTTCAGTGTTTTCTAATTCTTGAGCATAATTAGAATCTAATGGACGACCGGCACCTTGATAAATGTTACTGTTTAAATGGGGATTATTGACCATTGGATTTGGATTGGCAAAATTACCAAAATTCCAATTACCATTGTTTAAGTAAGATGAAAAATCAGTATTAGATTCTAAGCCATTATTAAATGACATATTAGAACCAGGCATTTGAAAGGACATGAAATTCTGCATATCGAAACCTTGGTTAAAATTTTGGTTGGCCGTATCACCACCCATACCCATAGACATATCGAATTGTTTGTTGACATTTTCGTTAAAGTTTCTTTCCTTTCTTGATTGCATCTTAGTTAATTGAACAGTACAAATTTGTAAATTGTCTAATGAACCTTCGACCAAACACCCCTTTTCTCTGAAATGGATTAATAGATGGTTCCATAATAAATTCTTCGCTAAAGATCTTGGATTACCAAGAATAACTAACCCGTATTTAGCACGAGTTAACCCAACATTCAAACGACGTGGATCTCTTAAGAAACCAATGGCTTGTTGTTCATTTGCACGAACACAAGATAAAATAATGTAATCCTTTTCACGACCTTGGAACGCATCCACGGATGCAACTTCCACTTTAACGTATAAGTCTTTATCCATGGCACCGTTCATTTGCATATATTGTAGAATGTAAGCTCTTTGACCTTCATAAGGAGTGATAACACCAATTTGTTCTGGTTTCACACCATCTTTGAATAATCTTGTAATAATACGTTCACAATTCATCGCTTCGATTCTATTTAGGTAAGATGTCCCGTTACCAGAGATTTCTTCTCTACCATAGTTAGCCCAGAACATCATTGGGACACCGTGAATTGGCCATGGGAATGAACTTCTTAAAGCAGTTCTTTGTTCAATAGTAACACCATTTTGTAAACTACCTTCATAAAACATGTTACTTGGGAATTCACTCAAATGTGGATTCATACGATATTGGACTTCTAATCTAATTGGTACATGACCTAATGAGATTAATCTTTCGAATAAAGATTGCTTTAAACCAGCATCGGCAGCTTTTCTTTCCAAGATAACAGGTCCCAATTGTTGATGATCACCAACTAAGATAACCTGCTTGGCACCCTTAACAATTGGAATCAAACATTCAGGTTCGGTGGCTTGAGTACTTTCATCAATTAAAACTGTTCTAAATTTAGTATCTAATCTCTTGTCACCAGCACCAACACAAGTACAGCAAACAACGTCAGCTTTACTTAGAATCTCAGATTCAGTCTTCTTGACTAACTTTACAAATTTCTTAGTATCAGCAGCAGATAATTCACCAACTTCATCTTTCAATTTCAATAATTTCTTCAACTCACCCTTAGAGCTTCTTCCAACTAAGTTATGTAATGCTAAGTCAGAAACGGAACTTTCCACGTCTTCTCTTGATTTGGCTGTTAATCTGACAACCTTCAACCCTAAATCACGTAACTTAGAGGCTAAATGATCCACAGCAACATTAGATGGAGCACAAACAAGGATTCTATCTTTGTGTAATTTAGCTAGATGGTACACGATAGTAGCAGAAGTGACAGTTTTACCTGTACCTGGAGGACCTTGGATTAAAGATAAAGGTCTTTGTAAGACATGTTCCACGGCAAGAGATTGAGAAGCATTCAATTTATTGAAGTGGGCAATAGAAAATTCTTTAGGTAATGGGACATCGAAAGTGATATCAACAACTTCATGACCTAAAATCTTATAATATAAATAACCTGAAATAGATTTTTTATCAACAGCAAACTTCTTTAGAGCATCTTGCATTCTATCATATGAAGTACCCTTCCAAATAAATTCAGCTGTGAAACCAGTGGTTAAATGTGTTGGTGGTGGATTTTTACTTGGTTTTAATTCCAAAGTGAAAGTATCTTGGAAACTATTTGGTAAACGGACAATATAACCACGCCCTTCCCAATCAGGATGTTGTAAACCGGAATAATATAAGATCATTTCATCCCCAACAGCAACTTTCAGTTCATTGGATTCAAATGTGGATAGAGAGAATGAAGCTAAATGTCTATTGTTTAACGCTAAAGACCATGCGACAGAGATATGTTCTAAAGCTTGAGATTCTTTCAATTGTTTATCATAATCGGCTTCTAACTTGATTAATGGACCATAGGATCTTTGATATTCGTATGCATCTTGATATCTTAACAATAAAGGTGGAATTTCTTCTTGTTCTTCTGGGGCATCAATATCGTTAATTGTAGCATCTTTATTAGATCTCCATTTAGCTTCTAATTTTGAGATTTGACTTGGGGTAATCATTCTAGCTTTCAATTTAGTGTCTTCATCAGGTTCTTCAGCGACCCATGATAAAAATTGTCTATTTTCAATTAATGGTAACCACTGTTCTGTATCCCAATTTGGGTTCTTAGTTTGAGCACAAGGCATTCTACAAAGTAAAACAACAATGGCCTCAGATTTAGCTGATACAAAACCTAAAAGGAAAACGTTTTTTCTACCACAATTATAACATTCTAAAACGGTATCCCCCAAATCAGATTCAGGATGTAATGAGACGACACTGTGATGAGAGAATACTAAGTGGTTAACAATATGAGAACTATTAGATCCATTTTTGGAGTTACAAAACCATTTGTTACAAATATTACATTTAATAACACATTTTGGTGAATCAATACCACAATAAGCACAAGCACAATCACTAACGTTACCATTATTTGATTGAATCAAATCATGCTGATGTGAATGAGTATGTGCTGGATCATCACTATTGAAATATAACTCTTCTTCAGCATCTAAGATTGGGTCACTTTTATTAACCTGCCCAATTGGATCCATCGTACTTGTTTGCTTCTCTTGCTCGTTTTGTTTCTAGAGTCTATATAATACCTTCCATCTGTAACAATATTTTATTATTATACGTTCCAATTGAAAAAAAAAAATTATAATCTCATTATACAAAAGGTTGAAAAGAATGAAAAAAGTTTATCGAATTTCACGAAGAATAACTTAAAAGGAAATGAGAACATACAAAAGTACATAACAAAAGGGAGGTAAAAAAAAAAGGTATATGAATGAATATATAAAAATTATTAAAGAAATGAATTTAAGCAAATGAATTAGCTAAAGAAACTTTAATAAAAGATTTTCTTGCTTCTCTTAATCCATTTGTCTTTTTTGCAGCGACTTTTTTCCATTTTTTCAATGGTGAAGTTGATGAAGAAGAAGTTGATAATTTCTTTTTCAAAGTGTTATTTGTGTCTGATGCAGTTGATGATATTGATGACAATGTTGCAGTTGAAGAGGATGAAGAAAATACATTATTTGGAGTCACAGTTCTTGTTGGAGGAAGAGTATTACTATTATTTAAAGTTGTCATATCTTTAGCTGGAACATCTACACAAGATGAGGATAATTCATCCAATTCACTTGAAACGTATTTTTCTAACCCATAAATATGAGTTGGAATAGCCAAACATGAACTTTGTCTTCTTAATGGATTTGATGTCAATTCTTGTGTGACAGTAGTATAATTATTACATGTACTACCATGTCTAGATGGAGGGAAATAATTAACAGAATGTGTTCTTGCTAATGGAGAATCAGTCACGGGAGAAGCGAGATTTGAATTTGATCTGTATAGATGATGTATTAGAGCACAACTATTAGCTCTATTTCTTAATTTTGGTCTTTGTGGAATTGGTCTTATAGCATGGATAGGAATTGTATTTATTTTTCTTAATCTATGTTTATCCATATTTAAACCTTCTTCTTCTTCATCATCGTCATCTTCTTCTTCATCTTCTTCTTCTTCATCATCAAAGACATCAGTGAAAAACATTTTATGCGGGAGATTATTTTCATTTGAATATAGAGACTGTTGACGTTGATGTTGTGGTGTTAATGGAGTAGATTGAGTTGGATTATGAATAGATAAAGTTCTTGGAGATGGAGAATCTTCACAATCACAAGCTTCAGAACATGGATCCTGAACGGCTCTTTCGAAAATATCATTATAAGAGACCATTGTATAAATATATATATATATTTGTGTGTTTGTTTGTTTTTTGTATTAGGAGGAAGGGTAGGGCAGTTATTAGTATATTAATATATTAGGGATTGATAATTTAAAAGTATTGTGTGCAAAATAGAATTACTTGGATATATGCTTGAAAAATTCTGTGATTATATATATACGTTGAAATAACCTAATTAGCAATGCAAAAGATAATGATAATAGAATAAATAAAAAAGGTAAAAGAGATAGAGATCGAAATATGTCTTAGTGGGGTTTGGGGAAGAGGGGTTAGTTTATTGTGAGTTGTGTGATTAAAATCTCAAATAAATACAATGCAATATTAGTATATGTTATGTGTATATATTAATAAGAACTGGTTATATAATGTTTGAATAAGATCTGTAAATATTTAAAGGCAAATATTATCAAAAAGTGAAAAACTGCAAGAAAGAAAAAGTGATAGAGTGAAAAACTATGAAATATAGAGGTAATATATATAAAACCAAAGAAAAATGGCCAAATTAAACAAAGTTTGTTGCAAGCAGGAACCGTGATAAAATAGAGTAATTTTAATATAGTGGTAATATAGAGCAAAGATGGCACGGCAGAACACACATAGTGTTCTTCTGGATGTTTGTGTAGTATTTAAAGTTTAAAATAATAATAATAATAATAATAATAGCAACTTGTCCCCAATGCAACGCTGAAAATTTCAGTAGAAACAATAATAATACAACAAGAGTAAGTGGGACCATTTAATTGTGCCACAGTGTGTGTTATAGATTATAAATTGGTGTTGTTTGTTTCTCAATAAAATTTAAATAAAGTTTTGTATATAAAAGGTCAAAACAATAGGGAAAGGGAGTATTGTATTCCTGTAAGAATACAATGCAGGGTATTGTCCACCACTTTAACAACCGTTGTGTCTAGTCTCGAGACTCTGGGAAAGTTTGTATGGGTTCCACTAAAAACAATACCAAAACGGATGAAATCGGGCGTTTAACAATAGCCAGGGGATGGGGTGTCTGGGTGGATTGTATTGTAAGAATTTTTGGCAATAAAATAAGCAACAATGACTCCTTATAAACAAGGGGGAATGAGATTATAATAGGAATAGGCATTGTGTGATGCGTTGTGCCGGGGAAGGGGTCGGTGTTCGGGTGTTATTGCATGGGAGGTCTGGATTTTTTATAGTAATGTCCATTCTGCTTCTATTTTATGTTACCTGTCTTTTTGTGTTTTACTAAGGAGGGGCTACAATATATTTTAGTTACATAGGAATCTTTTTAATATAAAGTTAATTTCAAGACAAGTCCAGAGTGTTTTTTTCTTATTATTGTGGCTGCATCTATGAGTGTCTGTCATGGGCAAATTCTGCAACAACTACTCAACAACTTATTTCTTATTCATTTCATGGCAATTCTATAATATATTTATTACTTGATCTTTTTCTTTTACAGTAATAGTTATTGGTATAAAAGTACCTTTAATGATATTTTATTATGTCATATTATTCCTAGTTGTGCTTATAGGCAAATTAATATTACATTTTTTTTATTAATTATTTTAATTTGTTTGTAATAAGATTGAAGAAATATGAAGAAGGAAATTTGTAAATTCCCTTCCCCTTAATTGCTTAAATCTTTCTGTTGTTGTTTTAGTTATTTCTTCCAATATCTGGTTAATCTTAAAACGTTTAAATAGTATGAGTACATCTAATCTATTTTTTTATTAGTGTATATTATAGTATTATTTTTTAAATAGAATCTATTATACTATTTATATAATATATAGTATATAGCTGGATTGAAATGAGGGTAACATTAAAAGAACTGTAAATGATTATATTTCATATATGGAAATAGATTATGATTAATTAAATGAGAGAATGTTATTATGTGTGTGAGTATTGCTTTTTTTTATTAGAAAATTTAGATATCCTACTTTGATCCTAAATTAATAACGCAACAGCAGCGGCAATGGCACCAGCACCGTTCATGGCTAATCTAGCAACACCATTTTCAGATTGAACTTGAATAGAGTGAGCAGCTTGGATTTGACCATCATTGATTTGAGAAACAGCAGCAACAGTAGACTTAGCAGCTTGGATTTGACCATCATTGATTTGAGAAACAGCGGCAACAGTAGTCTTGGTGGCAGCTTGAATTTGACCATCACCAATTTGAGAAACAGCGGCAACAGTAGTCTTAGTGGCAGCTTGGATTTGACCATCACCAATTTGAGAGACAGCAGCAACAGTAGTCTTAGTGGCAGCTTGGATTTGACCGTCGTTAATTTGAGAGACAGCGGCAACAGTGGTCTTGGTGTTAGCTTGAACTTGACCATCGTTGATTTGAGAAACAGCAGCACCGGCAGCTGGAGCTGGAGTAGCATCTGGAGCAGCACCAGATGGTGTAGCATCAACAGCAGATTTCGCATCAGCTTGAGCGGATGGAGCAAAATCAGAAGCTCTAGAGCCATTAGTTAACCAAGCACTTAAAGCAACACCAATGGCACCATCAGCATTTTGACCAGAAATTTGATAATTACCATTATTAGAAGTTGGAACAGCATAGAAATTTTGTTTACCTTGATATGTTAATTCACCGGAAGCAACAGCGAAACCAGTTGAAGCATCGGATTCAGAACCTTCAGACCATTTACCATCCTTACCAATGACAACAAATTTACCATTAGAAAATTTTAATTTTCCAGCCTCAGTAACAGAAGCAGATAAAGAATCTGGACCAGAGGTTAAAAATAAACCATCTTTATCATGTAAAGTTAAGTAATGGACTGGGGAAGCAGAGTGGATAGATAGAATACCAAATTCTTGAGAATCAGCTGCAACTAAGTTAACTAAAGCGATGAAAGCAGCGACGGCGGTTTTAGTGAATTGCATTTTTTTCTATGTTTGTATGTGTGTTTGTGTCTAAAATAAACGATTGAATACAAGTTTGTTTGGTTTGATTTTGATATTAAAAGAAATAGTAAGAGAAAGTGGAATTAAGAATAATCCTTAAAGTAAACTTCATATCTGTTTATATATGTTGTCCAAAAGAAATTTCACATTCTTTTCGATTTTGCAGCATGAAATTAAGGTCCACCACCACAAAACAAGCTAATCTCAGCAACAAAAAAAAAGACTTAATGTGTGTTTACTTATGACATAAACAATAGTAACTCTCAATATATTTCATATTAAAAAAACAAATTATGTCACAGGTAGAGAATCCACCACTTTCTTTTCCTAATTGGGGGAAAATGAGGAAAAAGTATCAAAAAATATCCAGATTAGGAAAAGTAATCATGTTTCGGGTAAAAATAGCAACCTAATTTTGCCTAATTGGAACATAATGTTGTTAACGCTCCCCATTTCGGTAATGCGGCATCCCAAAATGGTTACGTTATTATCTTTCTTAATTGACTGCTCATTTGAATTTATTAGTATTTAATTATTTTTTAGGTTTGTAGTTGGGTTGTAAAAAATCTATATAAGTGTTGTATTACTATATAACAATGAAAATGGGGGTAACATTAAAAGAACTGTAAAGATGTTTCATTATGAAAGATGAGAATGTTATTAATTTATCATGATTTAGATATCTTGATCTAAATTAATAAAGCAACAGCAGCGGCAATGGCACCAGCACCGTTCATGGCTAATCTAGCAACACCATTTTCAGATTGAACTTGAATAGAGTGAGCGGCTTGGATTTGACCATCATTGATTTGAGAAACAGCAGCAACAGTAGACTTAGCAGCTTGGATTTGACCATCATTGATTTGAGAAACAGCAGCGACGGTAGTCTTGGTGGCAGCTTGAATTTGACCATCACCAATTTGAGAGACAGCGGCAACAGTAGTCTTGGTGGCAGCTTGAATTTGACCATCACCAATTTGAGAAACAGCGGCAACAGTAGTCTTAGTGGCAGCTTGGATTTGACCATCACCAATTTGAGAGACAGCGGCAACAGTAGTCTTAGTGGCAGCTTGGATTTGACCGTCGTTAATTTGAGAGACAGCGGCAACAGTGGTCTTGGTGTTAGCTTGAACTTGACCATCGTTAATTTGAGAGACAGCGGCAACAGTGGTCTTGGTGTTAGCTTGAACTTGACCATCGTTGATTTGAGAAACAGCAGCACCGGCAGCTGGGGCAAGAGTAGTAGTAGCTGGGGCAGCAGCAGAAGAGGCAGCCTTAGCACCAGAAGCGGAGAAGTCCTTAGCGGTACCACCAGTGGTAGTTCTAGCAGATAAAGCAATACCAGTAGCATCACCGGATTGCTTAGTAGATAATTTATAGTTGTCACCATCGGCAATGGCGTAGAAACCGGAGTCACCGTTTAAGGTTAAGTGACCAGAGGCTAAACCGAAACCAGTGGTGGCATCAGATTCAGCACCGTCAGTGACGGAACCATCAGTACCAACAACAGCGTATTTACCGTTGGTGAACTTTAACTTACCAGCGTCAGTGACGGTAGCAGAGAAAGCAGTGGTAGAAGAGGATAAGATTAAACCGTTACCAGAGTCTTGTAAGACTAACATATGGGCACCAGCAGCAGAGTGAATGGATAATAAACCGAATTCTTCAGAATCGGCAGCAACTAAGTTGACTAAAGCGATGAAAGCAGCGACGGCGGTCTTGGTGAATTGCATTATAAAAAATATGTGTGAATGTGTTATGTGTTTAAAACGATTGAATGAAAGTTTGTAACTTTGTGATTGGGTTTCTATGATTGAAAGAAAATATTAAACAGAAAGAGGGAAACGTGAAGATAAATCAATTAAATGGTATACCTCCCCATTTATATATGTTTGCTCCTCAAACATCTAACTCCCCTTCGACATGTAATGAAATAAGGTGGTTTTTTCTCCACCATACAAAAGACTTTCCTTGACGACAAAGATTTCAGCGGTTCTGTAATTTAAACAATGCAAAATCTTGGTCTTTTCTTGACTAATTAATTAATCTACTATGCTAATAAAAGTGAATCCACCACTTTCTTTTCCTAATGGGGTAATAACAAGTAAGTGTGCATAACTGGGTTTACCGAATTAGGAAACTATATTAGATTTTGTGTAAAAATAGCAGCTATGTTTCCCCTTTGGGACATTGTACTGTAACAGGTGTTGCCTCTTTTGGGTGGGCAAATTTCCAAAATGGATTTTTTTTTCATCAATTTTTTTCTCTTTTCCAAAAATTGCAAATTTTTTTGAAAATGGTGGGTTTTCCAGGGGTTCAATGTGGTTTTTACCGACTTTGTCTAAAAATGTCTTTCCCCTTGTGGTTGCAGTTTTATCCAAGATCTAAATTGGATCTGGCAGAAAATAGCTTCCTTTAAAAAAATGTTTTTAGGGTTGTTTTTCATAAGAAGAGAGAGATATTAATCCTAAGTAAAACGGGGTATCGTATTGAATAAATTATATTAGTAAAAAATATATAGGATATATTATGAATGTATAGAGATTTTATTTTATCAATTACATGAGTTGCGTAACATTATTAAAAGAATTGAATTTAAAAAGAGTACATGAAAAAAATGCATGATTTAAAAGACTTATAATAATAAAGCGGCAGCAGCTAAAGCACCAGCACCTAAACCAGCGACGGCCTTAGCAGCACCGTTTTCAGTTTGTTGAGAAACAGTGGCAGTAGCTTGAATTTGACCATCAGTGATTTGAGAAATGGCAGCAGCAGTTGGAGCAGCAGTGGCAGAAGAAGCCTTAGAAGCACCAGAAGCGGAGAAGTCCTTAGCGGTACCACCAGTGGTAGTTCTAGCAGATAAGACGACGTTAGTAGCATCACCGGATTGCTTGGTGGATAATTTGTAATCGTTACCAGAAGAGATAGCGTAGAAACCGGATTCACCGTTTAAGGTTAAGTGACCGGAAGCTAAACCGAAACCAGTGGTGGCATCAGATTCAGCACCGTCAGTGACGGAACCATCAGTACCAACAACAGCGTATTTACCGTTGGTGAACTTTAACTTACCAGCGTCAGTGACGGTAGCAGAGAAAGCAGTGGTAGAAGAGGATAAGATTAAACCGTTACCAGAGTCTTGTAAGACTAACATATGGGCACCAGCAGCAGAGTGAATGGATAATAAACCGAATTCTTCAGAATCGGCAGCAACTAAGTTGACTAAAGCGATGAAAGCAGCGACGGCGGTCTTGGTGAATTGCATTTTTGATTGTATGTGTATGTGTGGGATAATAAACGGTGTTATTGATGGGTTTTTTTATTCTTATAATTTAAGAGTAAAAGAGAAGTGATAAAAATTATCCAGAGAAAGAAAGAGATCTTACCTGCTTATATATTCTTTTTTTTTCTTGATGTAGTTCCTTGCAAAACATCAGTTCTTAAAACATGTATAAACACCTTACCAGTTACCCATTGTCTTACTCACACTTTAGTAAAAGGAATGTTCAGATCAAATTTTAAAAAAAAAATAAAAACACCAGAGTAAACAGTGCATTTTATTGTTAAAATATCCTAAACGGGAAAGACTATAAATAAATAAACACAACTCCTTTTGAAAAGAAAAAAAAAATACCACTTCCTTGAGTCAACAAACACTAGTTACAATAATAAGAAAGGAAAGGAACGACGCGAATCATTGAAACAGTAAAAAACGTAAGATATACCTAGTAGTGTTTTTTTTTCTCTCGGCCAAATCATTCACACTGTTTTTTTTAACTGTTTTAGTTTGAATAGTTCTTTTTTTAGTAAAAGAGACAACTGCGCGTGTGACCTAATTAGGCAAAAATCATCTGGTACCTTTTCCCCCTTTGGGTCAAGTTTTATTTTATCAGGAGGTTCATTATTGCAATAAACAGTAAATCATAGATTTGTATGGTGGGAAGAGACACCGCGTAAAAAATGAGAGAGATCAAAAGGTAAAGGATAATGACATGCTTTAAACTGGTGCCCACCGAATGTTTTGCTTTTTTTTTTGCTTTTACGTATTCTTATTACAGAATCAATGGATATTTATTGTTAGGTTTGTCTGATTTTGAGACTAAGAAAAGGGCAAAACTATAGTTTCAGAGAAGAGAAATTTTTATGTATATCGTTGCTTTTTTTCTTTCTTTTCAAACAAGGTATGTAGATGGTTATGAGATGAAACAGGGATGAAATAACGTCATACGTTGAGGTCATTGCTGCACTTCACCCTATATCTTGATAGTTTATGATGTAATATCTATCATTTTACTTGTAAGCTTGGTTTTGAATTAATTATGTTGTATGTTTCACTACTATAATTAGCAACATTTTCTCTCTCACCCGCTAATATTAACCCAGCAAATGATGTGATGATCCTCAAATAAAGCTCGTTTCAGTTAGATTTCCTCGCTCTCTCTCTATTAATTCCCAATACTATAAGGAAATAAGAACCTAACACCGATTCGGTAAAAATACAATACGATCTGCCTATTTTGTCCTCGGTCAAACGGCTAATATTACAATAAATGGAATTTCCTTTATATTTTAACATACGATCTGGCATTTTTTAAAGAAAAATGCAGTCACCCATACACCACGCGTTGATATCCAATAATTATTCGCTATGTTTACAGCATTCCCGTATTCGGTCTATTGTAATCTTGATCTAAAATAAATTAAAAAGAAACAATACGCGTTTGTTGCGTTGCAAAGAAAAGGAACCTAAAACACATTACCATTCTAGTTCATTCAGGGGTAAATTCATCAGTTGATTTATCAAAATATTTCTTTACACAACGGAGAAGAAACGCGAATTAGTAAATAAATAAACAATAAATTTGGCTACAACGCGACCCTTGCATATTTGATGAAGTCCGTTTTCAGTCAAAGAAATTAAAATAAGTAACGCGAAATTTAGAAAAATGTAAAGAATGTATAAACAGACGCGATTTAAAGCTAATCACTGTAGATTCTTCTTTTTTATTTACTGAATGTCCTAGTATGGTAATATTTTAAATGTGGGGTCAATACACGTCATGTCTAAAAATATCTTGAACAGAAATTAAATCATCTTTCATTCAGGGACAGCATCTTTTTAAAATTTTAATGGTCTGTGGTATTTTTTCTCCTGATAAATTGAATTATGTTTTCTTTCTTATTGTTGGCAGAAAATGGAAACTTGAAATGTAGGGGAAAATACAAAAAGCTGCAGTTATTACCTTGATTTATTAAGATATGAGTTTGTTAATTAATTAAAAGTGAATTTATATTTTTTTTTAAGTTAATTATATACCTTTGACAGTCAAACTACTGAAGCTATCTTCAACCCTTTATATATAACAAACACAGCCACTTAATTTACATCATAACCGTGTGCAAAAAAGTTTTTTTACTCCGCCTATTTCTATCAATTAACAATGGATTTAAACGATACAAATAATGTAAACTATGATAAGTAATTATCTGAACAACTCAAACAAACTATTTATACGTTAAAAATATAGAATAATTCCTTATATAGTTGAGTTATCTAAACAAGAAATTACACTTATTTCATCTTAAATTCAAATTAAAAAAAAATCTTTGTAATAATTAAGGGAACTTGTATTAAAAAAAGGTGCCTACTTGAATAATAAACATAGGTAAAACCTACTTGAATGTAATGGTAAAAAGATATTAAGGGTTTTTTTCTTATTAGTTAACTTCAAGAAAAAATTTTGTTTTTAGTAATTTTCATAAAAAAGATAGGTTTGATAATTATCCAAATTATTCAAAGTACTACCTCTAAAATAAACAAATTGTAAACTTACTCTAACAATGTTTAAAAAAAAACTCTACTTAACCTGAAAACTTTTTAAAACATTTCCATTTTATAAAACCTGTCAAATTATACTGCAAAATTTTTATATGGAATTACATTAATAAAAAAATTCATTTAAACATGACACATCTCAGTTTTTGAATATCATACTCAATTAAAATGTGAGAAACCTACTAGAACTCTTTATATCAACAATAAATATTCAAATCATTATTCGAACTCTGTAGCTGTAATTCTATAAATTGTCTTAAAATAAAAGTGTAAAATAGTGAATGTTTAAATTATGAGATATCTTGATACAATAATAAATAAATATAAATATATGTGTTGTTATTTAATATTATAAAAATTAAAAAAAATGGTTCAACCATTATCTAAAGAATCGCCAACACGAAGAACGTTAAAATTGATATAATACTCCATTTCTTATTAATGGAACCTGAACCTTCATAATGAGAAAGTGATACCAAAGTTGGACCACCAGTTGGTTTTGGAGTCTTAAAAGTAGCAGCCATACTGTTAGCATGTGCATCGGTTGGTTTAGGAGTCTTGAAAGTAGCAGCCATACTGTTAGCTTGAGCTACAGTTGATGTTGGGGTCTTAAAAGTGGCAGTCAAGCTAGCCCTATTGGTACCTTCATTGTTATTTAATGGTTGAGTATTTGGTTCAGATGGTAAATTATCACCATTTGCATCAGGAGCTGGTGGATTATTGTTGTCAGTTACGTCTGGAGTAGTTAGAGCAATTGGACTAGCTGGGTTAGCTGGAGCAGTTGGGGTATCTGAAGTAGGTGGGTTAGCTGGGTTAGTCGGAACAGCTGGTGTATCTGGAGTAGATGGATTAGTTGGGTTAGCTGGAGCAGTTGGGGTATCTGGAGTAGATGGATTAGTTGGGTTAGCTGGAGCAGTTGGGGTATCTGGAGTAGGTGGATTAGTTGGGTTAGCTGGAACAGCTGGTGTATCTGGAGTAGATGGATTAGTTGGGTTAGCTGGAACAGCTGGGGTATCTGAAGTAGGTGGGTTAGGTGGGTTAGCTGGAGCAGTTGGGGTATCTGGAGCAGCTGGGTCTTCTGGTGTTGCTGGGTCCTCTGGTGTAGCTGGGGTATTTGGTGTAACTGGATTGGATGGGTAAATCGTAGTAGTGATGGTAGAAATAATAGTGTGGGACTCGGTTTTAACATAAGTCAATATTTTATTCCCATTTGGTTGTGTGTTTGGAGGATTATTGGTGATTGGAACTAGGAGAGAGGTAGAGTATGAGTAATGACTTTTACTAGTGGAATTACCATAGTAAACACGAATTCTACTGGAAGGAACATAAGGTGGTGGGGTCTCTACAATAATAATAGTGGCGGGAGTGGTGCTACCATCTGTACCGGTGGTCACAGTGGTGATCGTGGAGATGGTGGTAGGAACAGTGACAGACCCAGTGGTGTATGAAGTGATGTAGTTTGGAGGAGGAGTCTCTACAACAATAATAGTGGCGGGAGTGGTGCTACCGTCTGTACCGGTGGTCACAGTGGTGATCGTGGAGATGGTGGTAGGAACAGTGACAGAACCAGTGGTGTATGAAGTGATGTAGTTTGGAGGAGGAGTTTCAACCACTATGATAGTGGCTGGAGTGGTGCTACCGTCTGTACCGGTGGTCACAGTGGTGATCGTGGAGATGGTGGTAGGAACAGTGACAGACCCAGTGGTGTATGAAGTGATGTAGTTTGGAGGAGGAGTCTCGACTATAATTATGATCTCAGGTGTAAGGTTGCCCTTTGGATCGGTGACGGTGGTGGTGACAGTAGTAGTGGTCAATTGTTTGATCCCTGGGTCAGTAGTGGTAGTGGATATAGTGGTTGTAGTTGGAGGGGGAGTATGTACCACAATAATGATCTCAGGTGTAAGGTTGCCCTTTGGATCGGTGACGGTGGTGGTGACAGTAGTAGTGGTCAATTGTTTGATCCCTGGGTCAGTGGTAGTAGTAGTTGTAGTGATGGTGCTTAGTGGAGGAACAGAATTTGTTAATGTGTATGTAAATTCCTTTGGAGGACAGTTTACCTTTGAAGTATCTGGATAGGAGTAAAAATAGTCACCAAAACCGTTAATTCTACCCATACCTGGAATCTGAGTATAAAAAACCAAATCTTGGTGACCCATGAAGTTAATATAAACCAACTTAACCGGATAATAATAACCAGCTTGTAAGTAAACATTTGAAACCCCAGTATAGATATTATTAGCTGTAAAAGGTGGAAGATATTTACCAGCCAAAAACGAGTTGGTATCTATGGTAGTTGCTGAATCACAACAACCAAATGCTGAACCAGAACCAATTGTCAACGCAGCAGAATCATCCACATAATATAAATTAAAAGTGTATAAACCAGATTTTGGTGCCAGAAAATAACCAATGTATTCTGCTGTGAAATTAGTTACGAACTGAGAAAGACCTAGGTAAGGGTTATTAGCGTTAACAATAGCAGATTGAAAGAAGACATCGGCACCTGCAACCTGCGTGGTATAAAGTAGCGGTTCTTTAGCATATCCACTACCAAGGAAATTAGGATCGTTATACGAAACCTCATCATCGTATGGATAGTGATAAAAATTAAGAGTACCTTTTGGAGTACCTGTCCCTGGTAAACACATGCTTCAGGAATGATATTGTCAGCTAAAATTGTATGGAATATGAGTAGAATTAGAAATAACCTTGTGAAAAGGTTGACATGTCGACTGTTCAGATAAAACATTATGGTTAAAGTTTTACTAGGCAGTTATTTTTTTCTTGAATATTTTATATGTGGATGTTATGAAAGAAGTAACTATTCAAAAACAAACCCTATTTTAATTTTGAAAATGAATGCTGTATATCCACTTTCTCAACCATATATCATTAGTTTATATAACACTTTATAACATAACTGTCGAGATTGTCCAATCTTATAGTAAATCTTAAACCTTTGCACACTATTACTGCAACATTCTGTAAGAGTTCAACAACCCCTAGTAAATCAAAATAACAACAGTGAAAATGAGTTATTTCATAAGGTTGGCTATTGTTCACTAATGAGGATAATCGTTGGAAAATCCTTTCTGGTCTTAAAAATTAATGCTAATGCTAAGTTCCTGTGTGGATTGTGTTTCTTGAGAGATTCCATTATTTTAGTATTGTTGAATTTTCGAAAAGAACGAGGATTTGCCGGAATTGCCCCATTCGGCATCCACCACTTTTTTGTTCTGTGTAGGGGAGTTACATCATAATATGCGATTATCAAAATCTTGCATGATGCATCTGAGGATATGCAAAGTTGAATTATATAAATTCGTATTGTGTAGTAGCTAATTTGTTTTTGAAATTAGAAAAGTTTATTGTAGTCCAAATCTGGATGTAGTTTTTCTGTTGTTCTGGTCTAGAGTTGATTAACCCCAGAGAATAAAAGTTATTTTCCGGTATTTCAACAAAATGGTTGTTTTCACAATAACACAAGGGTAGAAATTCTTTAAAAATCCCAACATTCGATTACCATATGAAGCTAGAAACCAAATAATAGGTGATCAATTTGGTAATGAAATTCACCTCAATCTCCGTAAAGGGATGACAAGATGGCTTGCAATTTGTTACTGCAATGAATATATTACAGTAACACTTTTAATATGCTTCATGGAATAACAATGGGTATTCCAGACAAAAATATTTTTTTTTTTAAATTACGTATGCAACATATAATGCAATGCATTCGATAAGAAAATTGGCATTCAAAGGTACCGATAAAATACCAGTAAAATCTTTCAAAGTTTATCGACACCGGCCTATAATGGAAACAATAAAAATAAGGGGAGAAACGCAAGCATCTCTTAACAGGCAGTAAACAAAAAATTCAGGAGGTTGTGAAACACTCAAACACACTAATTTTTGACCTCATCAGATAATTAGTTGTTTATTGTTCAATCATTAATTGTTTGGTATGAGGTCATAAATGGTAAGGAGGAAAAAAGAATTACTTGCCTACATGTCTGTCTAAGTAAACTACCCATTTTTCATTGTCTAGTTATGATGGTGCCGCTTAATCTTGTAACTATGGTTTTAACTACCAAGTACAATCTTTTGAATTCGCCAGTAAAAAATTAAAGATCTCTTTATTGTGTAGGGATGTTTTTGAACGTTATTTTCCAAAGACTACTCTTAGTAATCTTAACATTTACATTTTTATGATGAACCCTTTTGCCATTGAATTGACTTCTAATAATAAAGTACAGATTATGAATTATAATTTAATCTCAACCTAAAAGCAATATAGTTTGTAACATACAAATAATTAAACTGATTTGTACTGTTAACAATTTGAAAGAAACCAATACCGTTAATAGAATCAACATCAAACAGTTGAGATATTTTTTTATTTACAGGTATTTAAATACAGATGTTTAAATACAAAATACATCTAAGAAGTTACCACCATGTTTAAAAGAATGGAGTTACTTTAATATTTACTCTTAATAATAAAATGAATGCCCCTTTACCATTTGAAAATAATTCTGTTCTTATGTTTATGAAAAGAGGTATTTGAAACCAATTGAATTATATGCTTTAAATTACTAAGAGAGATAAGGATTTACGATAGTCTAACTACGAATTATAATTTGCATAAAGAATATCCTGATAACAGATTATTGAATAATATCATATTATTATGGCCAAAAAATACAAGAAGAAAAGTTATTCAATATAAAGAAATACTAACACACAGGATAATATGCAAACCTGCCCTTTAAAATTAATCCCTGTTTCGTTGAGTCAAGGTTGAATAAAAACATACTTACCTTTCCAAACTGTATCCCCAAAGTTTTTACCATCATTTTAACAATTATATTTACAAAAATATGGTAGCATATATTGGGTATTATAAAATAACCCTTCAGAGTCTGTAACACGGAAATACTTGTCTTAAAATCTAATGAGAGTGTGGCAAGTCAATTTTTATTGAAATTAGTCGTTTTTTGTTAAAAAAACTCAATTTGTACATTTTAAGTGCAAGCATATACTGGATTTTTAACCCACACTTCAATAAGTTCAATTAGTAACAGTTTTATCTATGTCAATATATCACAAATGACCGGATTACTATTCAACGTTTTCCTGAGAATTAAAAGTATTTTCTTGTTGTAAACCTGCAGAAGACATGCTATAAACGAATAGTTGTGTAATAGCGAGGTAAGCGTGGGAAGTTCCGATATAAAAACTATAATAATAGGTGTATTCACTAAATAAATCCTGGTCTCTCTATAATAGAGGGAACAAGTAAAATATATAATCATATAAAAGTAATAAAGAAAATAACTCTCTAATAATCAGGAAACTCATCGAGTTTAAATATTAATAGTTTTTGTCTATGTCTAGATTCTCATCTGGATAATCTGGTGGAAAATTTTCACTCCAATGTCCAGCCGTGTTAACAAACGTAGCATCAAATAGTAAATTACTGCTCTATCTTGTATTATCTGGCACGAAAAATGTAACTTCTTTTCGGCATAATTTCCAACAATTACAATTTGGATTTCAAACAAAAAAAAAAATAGCATTTATCTTAAAAAAGTAAAACAGAGAATAATAATAATTATTATATTAGTATTTATGTAATAGAAAAAAAATATTATTCAAAAATATAAAAGAATTAATGATAAAAAGTATAAAAAATTAGACATAATAGCATCATTAAGCATTAAGAATGTAAATCGTTATTAAAGAGAAAAGAGAAATCAAATTAAATTAATTAAAGTTTGGTTTGTGTTTAATTTCTACCGAACATTCTCTTGTACATTGGCTTGTCATCTGTAGCTAAAGCGTTGGCATCGTAGTCAGCACCTCTTTGAGATGGTGGAACCCAATTAGCAGATTTCCATGGTAAAGTACCTTCCATCCACATAGTGTTGACTTCTTCTAAAGTTAAACCCTTGGTTTCTGGAATGAAGAAGAAAACGTAGAAGAAAGAGAAACATAAACAGCCCATGAAAACGTAACCGTAGTAGAAGTTAATAGCACCGGTGATGAATGGAGTGAAGAAAGAAATTAAGAAACCCCATAACCAGTTACAACCTTGAGCAACAGCCATACACTTAGACTTAACTCTTAATGGGAAAGTTTCAGAGTTGACAATATATGGAATTGGAGCCCAGGTAGTAGCGAAACAGAAAATATAGAAACAGGTGAAACAAATCATACAGTTACCAGCACCCTTAGAAGATGGTTGGTTTTGACCGTGAGGATATAATCTAGTGACACCGACAGAGGCGTAAATAACCATACAGGCAGTCATAGCACAAGCACCCCATAATAAACAAGTTCTTCTACCGAATCTACCAACTAAGTAAATACCAACGAAAGTGGAAGCAAAGTTAACAACACCAATAACAATAGAGGTTTGGAAAGAATCCTTTAAACCGACAGCCTTGAAAATAGTGGTACCATAATAGAAGAAGTAGTTATCACCAGTCAATTGTTGTAAAGATTGAATCATACAACCCATTAATAATCTTTGGAAAATCTTACCCTTAGTAGAGAATAATTCACCCCAAGAAGCATTACCAGCTTCTCTTTCGGCTTCAATACCAGCTTGAATTTGTTCAATTTCAGCTAAGACAGATGGATCATCCATGGAGACCTTGTTAGAAACAGCAATAGAATGCTTAGCTTCTTCAACCTTACCAACTTCACATAAGAAACGTGGAGATTCTGGAACGAAAGTCATACCACCGATCATGAATAAGGCCCAAGCAAAACATAAACCTAATGGAACTCTCCATTGGACAGAGTTAGAGTAGTTCTTGGTACCATAGTTAGTACAGTAACCTAAGAAAATACCTAAGGTAATCATCAATTGGAAACAAGCGACTAAAGTACCTCTTAAATGTTTTGGAGAAATTTCAGCAATTAACATTGGAGATAGGACGGCAATACCACCGACACCTAAACCAGAGATAATTCTACCAATGAAATATTGGAACCATTTGTTAATGGTAGCAATTTGAATAACAATACCGACAATGTAAATAACAACAACAATAGTTAAACCCATCTTACGACCATACATATCACCGGCCTTAGATAAGATAATACCACCGATGGCACAACCAATGTTGAAAATAGAAACAACTAAACCAGTTCTAACCTTAGATAAGTAATGACTACCATCATGACGATGTTGACCTAATCTTCTGATGAAATCAGTTTGGGCAACGAAACCAGAAATGGTACCAGTATCCCAACCGAAAACGAAACCACCGAAAGCAATCATAACACACATAATGGAAATGGTAGCATAAGCGGAACGTGGTTTAACGGGAATTTCAGGTAAATTATCTTCACCAGTTTCACTGTTGTAATCTTTTAATTCATCTCTATCTTCTTTATTAGATGGAGTGGAAATGATAGAGTGAGAATCATTTTGTTGTTCTGGTTGTTCAGACACAACGGGATTTTCATCAACTTCTGACATATTAATTTTTTTAAATGTTTTTTAACTTATTCAATTGAGATTGAAATGAAGTTGTCTTGGTCTTTTTATTAGATATAAATTAGAATAAGGAAAAGAGAAAAACCGAAATAGAAACAAGATGAAATTGAAGAGAGATCCAAGCCCTTATATATGTTTTTTTTGCTGTAAAAATGGTTCTTGACCATTCCCAATCTTCTCAAGGAGACTTTCCTCGAGCTAAGAATAGAATGATGGGGTGAAAAAAAAACTTTTTTCTACACTATAACTCAACAGATAATTATCAAGATCAACACAAATATTGGACCACTGTAATTAATCCGAACCGTTGAAACCAAAGAGTATAACATAAAGAAAGTTATCGTAAGATCTTCTCGACTACCCCTGCCTTTTGGGGTCAAGACAATAGAATTTGAGTAAAAATCTTAGTAAGTCTAAAAGTAATCATAGTAAAAAAAGGAACAACTTACTATTTTTCTATGGTGAATAAAAAATTGTTTTTGTCCCGATGTAATAGCGTGGGGTGAATAGTGGGACCGCCATAAACAAAACAAAGGGGAGTGGGATAAACTTATTCCATGGAGACAATAAATTGTAGTCCCACCGAGTAAACAAAGATCAAAAGCAAGCATTTCCTAGGTTAATTCTTAGTGATTCATGGTCTGGAACAACTTGCCAGCTGTCCCAAAGGGGAAACAGGTCTAAACAAACCTAAAAAGCTTATCTCAGTGTCACTATTATTTAGACTCGTTCAAGGGGTACTTGCAGCATATCCCATAGGTAAAAATTGAAGATGTTCCGTGACGGGTCTTGTTGATTTAATATTACTCTTTTGTTATGGTGAAGACTGGGAAATCTATTGTATAAACCACTATTAAGTAGGGGGGATGGCAAATAAAAAAAATGTAACGCCATTATCTTGTTTTAAAACTTATTATTGGGGCCCCAGTGAGTTACTTGAATGCCTTCTATTGTTACTTCACTACGGGAAATCAAATTAAATAGTAAAATGAAAAAAAATCACCAGTTTTTCCGTTTAATAGCCCATGTTGAATTATTTCAAAGAGCGGGTTTATTGTTCTCGTTGGTTTAAACAATAAGTTTGAATTGATGTTATAGTGTGGGATAGAAAGAAAGAAAATTTTTTTCACCATAATAAAACCGGAAAATCCTCGAGGGGCACTCCCTAAATGGGAAATTCTCTTGTTGCCACAAGAAAACCGGAAAATCCCTTTCTTATTGTGTTGGGGATTAAGGTTCCTGAATAGGCAACTGTCGTCAACAGACATCTGCCTTGGTATAATTTCCCAAACGGGTTTTCTTACAGTATACTATTGTATTTTACTTCAAATAAAGCCAAGTAACACGGTATTACTAAAAAAAAAACTTGCCTTACTGGGAAAATTTAAAAGACAAACTAACAATAATTATTCCTTTCAAAAAAAAATTTAAGGACAGCTAAGAAAATATTCAAAGTTCTATTACAAAGTGGGGTTCTTCCTGCATGTGGAGTCGTTACCAATTGGGTAATTAAAGGGGCATGTGAGGTTTCCTTTTGTACTATTATTTTTTATTCATAATATAGTAATCAAAACAATTTCTAAAGATACAGTGGGATAAGAAAAGTAATCCCAATAGTAACAGAATTATGCAAAAATAAAAAAAAAATGGGATGACTTTTTATTTTCAAGTCAAGATGTTTATCTCCTGGATTATCTCCTTGAATTAACCCATTAAAAATCCGCAGTTAATTTTGAAAATGATTAAATTCTTGAAATATTTCCGGTTTGTGACAAGTAAAGTTGTTCCGGTTCCAAAAAAATGAAAAAAAAAAATATGAGAAACATTTCTTAAATTAATATCGTTTTTCATTGGCTTTCCCGAGTTCTCGGCATTTGCCTGTGGCAGGGTGGGGCCTCCACAGTTATTAGGATATTATCAATTTTTAAGTATGAAGCTTTTATCTCTAACCGCATATTGGTGGGGTTATCGTGCAGGAAACTTAAACAGGAATAACAATTTTGAATGCTTAATGGATAATAGAATAATTTTATTTCCGTCGGGGATAATTTATTTCTGCCTTGTTTTAAGTTATTCCTTGTCAATATTAAATGGATTAATTAAGTAAATTTCAACTTTAAATGACATAATTAACCGTTGAAATAATTGAGAAAATAAAAATAAAAACTAGATCTCACTACGATAACACTGAGTAAATATTATATTAATCAAATATTTTTACTTTTACATATCATTTTGTAAGGAACCCCCACGTCTCAACATTTCAACAAAAAGAGCCGGAACAATTCTTCAACTAAGGTTAAAAGTGGTGTTATTTTTTTTTTATTTACTTACTTACTTCCAATCACACAAAACTTTATTTATAGTATTAAATAGTCATCCCCCTTTTTTTAATCCATGGATTTTATTAGAATTATTACACATAAGCTTAAAGGAAATTAATCTGGGTGATGACAGCAGCGGGGTGGATCGGAAGTATAATTTATCACACTTCATTTTAAGAAGTTCTGGATTTGTAGAATCAAATTATGCAATTTTTTTCTTGAAAATACACAAGCAATTTTTACCCCATCAATTTCATATCTCAACATCACTTGGCGTTTAATTTTCCGGGGTAAAATAAATTAAATCTGGGGGGAGAATGCATTACAAGGGATGATTTCCATTCATGATTTTTTTGAAGCAAATTTACCCCTTGTAAACAAAAATATGGTGATGAGATGAGCTTAAACTAACAATTTTTTTTTCTGATTCCTTCAGATCACATTCATAAGTAAAATAAAATTTTCTCTTGCACTTTTTTTCGCTTGTATATCATAAGATAATGTTCATTCTGGATCTACTAACTATTCATTGACCACTTTTCTGTTATTATCATTAAATCAAATAATAAATGGACTAACTTTATATTGTCGAAAATTGAAATTTTGACGCTAATCATATTAAAATAAACAATTGGATTATATGAAATTTAAGATCAGAAGTCGCCATGTTATCAATTTTGAAGGTAATTGATTACCTATTATGAGCAGTGGATGAGACAGAACAAGTATGATTAAAACATAAGCTTCACTGCAAATACCATGACCATAAATTAACTCAGTCAATTTGATGACACTAATTTGAATAAATTGCGATTTTTTTTGACATGTTATGATATTATAGATGTGAATTTGGGAACAGTACAAAAACATTGAAAATCAATGGTTTGTGAATTGTAAGATGAATTTTCATTACAATATATGTGTAGATAAGTTTGGATTATGCAGTATGAATAAATTGCAAATTGCCACTTTTTGAAGTATTTTTTAGACACTATTTCCTGAGAGCAAAATGTTTGGACCTTAAAATTCTCTCAAAATAAGTACAAAATATATTATTAGCTCCATTAAAGGAATGATATAATACGTAGTTGAATGAAGGATAAATTTCAGTTGTTGTTTTTTCATTGCTAATAGGCCTTCATAAGGTATTTAATAATATTTGTGAAGGTTTTATTAAGATGTTTCAAGTCAATTGATTGGAAAAACGAGATTGGGTTTGATATCTTGGGGCCTTACTTTGTGTGATCTTGATCTTTCCCCTAAAAGAATGGTATTGACTTGAAGCCAGAATTTATTTTTAATATTAACAACTACTTTTTTAAAGTTTTCTTGGCAGAGTAGACTGAAAATATATATGGTCAAAACTACTCCTATTTGGTGACCTGAGCCTTAGATATTGAGTGATTGGTGTCACTTGTAATTAGATAAAAACAGGAAAAGAAAGATAAAAAGAAAAAAACAAAGCAATGGACAGGTGTAGTAATTATGCCCAAGACTCTTGGTTTTATGTACAAGCGATGTGTACTAAGCATTACCTAGAACAACTATTACGCATTACTTTAACCATAATCAAAAAAGTATATTTGTAAATGATTAGAAGTAGAATCAACAAAGTGTAGTAGTAAGAAAACAATAATTAATCTTATGCTGCTTTCTGGACAAACAGGTTAAGGAAATAAGTCTGTAATAGTGAAAATTAAAAGCAAAATGATCATGTTAATAAAATATGGAATGTCAAAGCACTAAACAAAAGAAGAGGCTTTTGACAGCTTCAAATAAACCACATATAGAGTGAAACTGAAAAGATGAATAGTTGCACATACTATATTCATCATTTAATTTAGTAAAAATTAATTTTCCTATAGGGTACTTTCCTTTTAAAATTTGGAATGTCTTTTGTTTGTTTGAATAAATTTTGATCTACCTAGGATACCTTGCTCTTCCCTTCTATTTTGTTTTGTTTTCTCCCCATCTCACTTGATTTTTTCAATTTTCACACTAGGCGACTCCGTTGAGGAAATTTCAAATTCTTGAAACATTTTAATAGAGATAAAAGCATAAGGCAAACTTCAGTGATCAAATTTAGATAGAATAGTAAATAAACTAGTTAGGATAAATAAAATTTTGTATATTAATTGTGTTCATTAAAAACCGTGAAAAAATTAAATTTATATATGCATATTAAAAGTTTTGAAATTATATTAAATGTATTATTAAAAAGAAGAATAGTTTAAAGCAGTCTTAACTTACTTTCTACCGAACATCTTCTTGTACATTGGAGCGTCATCCTTAGCCATGGCTTCAGCATCATAGTCGGCACCTCTTTGAGATGGTGGAACCCAATTAGCAGATTTCCATGGTAAAGTACCTTCCATCCACATAGTGTTGACTTCTTCTAAAGATAAACCCTTGGTTTCTGGAATGAAGAAGAAAACGTAGAAGAAAGAGAAACATAAACAGCCCATGAAAACGTAACCGTAGTAGAAGTTAATAGCACCGGTAATGAATGGAGTGAAGAAAGAAATTAAGAAACCCCATAACCAGTTACAACCTTGAGCAACAGCCATACACTTAGACTTAACTCTTAATGGGAAAGTTTCAGAGTTAACAACGAATGGAATTGGAGCCCAGGTGGTAGCGAAACAGAAAATGAAGAAACAGGTGAAACAAATCATACAGTTACCAGCACCCTTAGAAGATGGTTGGTTGTCACCATGAGGATATAATCTAGTGACACCGACAGAAGCATAAATAACCATACAAGCAGTCATGGAAGCGGAACCCCATAATAAACAAGTTCTTCTACCGAATCTTTCAACTAAGTAAATACCAACGAAAGTAGAAGCAAAGTTAACAATACCAATAACAATAGAGGTTTGGAAAGAATCCTTTAAACCAACAGCCTTGAAAATAGTGGTACCATAATAGAAGAAGTAGTTATCACCAGTCAATTGTTGTAAAGATTGAATCATACAACCCATAATTAATCTTTGGAAAATCTTACCCTTAGTAGAGAATAATTCACCCCAAGAAGCGGAACCAGCTTCTCTTTCGGCTTCAATACCACTTTCGATTAATTCAATTTCAGCTAAGACAGATGGATCATCCATGGAGACCTTGTTAGACATGGCAATGGAGTGCTTGGCATCTTCAACTCTACCCTTTTCACATAAGAAACGTGGAGATTCTGGAACGAAAGTCATACCACCGATCATGAATAAGGCCCAAGCAAAACATAAACCTAATGGGACTCTCCATTGGACAGAGTTAGAGTAGTTCTTGGTACCATAGTTAGTACAGTAACCTAAGAAAATACCTAAGGTAATCATCAATTGGAAACAGGAGACTAAAGTACCTCTTAAATGTTTTGGAGAAACTTCAGAAATTAACATTGGGGATAAAACAGAGATACCACCGACACCTAAACCAGAGATAATTCTACCAATGAAATATTGGAACCATTTGTCAATGGTAGCAATTTGAATAATAATACCGACAATGTAAATAACAACGACAATAATTAAACCCATCTTACGACCATACATATCACCGGCCTTAGATAAGATAATACCACCGATGGCACAACCAATGTTGAAAATAGAAACAATTAAACCAGTTCTAACCTTAGATAAGTAATGAGTACCGTCGTGATGATGTTGACCTAATCTTCTGATGAAATCAGTTTGGGCAACGAAACCAGAAATGGTACCAGTATCCCAACCGAAAACGAAACCACCGAAAGCAACCATAACACACATAATGGAAATGGTAACGTAGGCAGAACGTTCCTTAACTGGGATTTCAGCTTCTTGGGCGAATTCTTGTTCACCATCTTCTTTGTATTCATCTCTTTCAGCCTTGTTAGAAGGAGTAGATAAAATAGAGTTAGAAGCAGAAGCAACTCTTGAGACTTGTTCTTCTTCAGCAGACATATTTAATTCTGTTGTTTTGTGATGGTTTTTTATTTTTCAATATGTAAATTAGAATTGTGGAGAAAAGATAAGTTGGAAGTTGGAATTAAATTGAATATCTTTCCCACTTATATATGATTTGAAAAGTGAATATCTTCCCCCCATCCCATTCCCCACCAGCTTCTTGTTTGGGTTTTACCCCAGTTCAAAAAACAGGAACAAAAGAAACTGGTCATAAGCTGGGCTTGTTATTACAACATGAGAAAAATTTTCACAATGTATTTGTTTTGTTTATTTGGCCTTATTTCCTTCAGATAAAGTAAAAACAATAGAACCTTTCTTTTATGTTACCCCAGAATATAATACGTCTCTTGGTTACTTTTCACATCTGTCGGAACCTTCTATTGTTTTGGACCACTGAAGGCCGGAAAAATAATTTTCCCGTAATTTCCCGTGGGGCCCCAGATCTTGCCCCATCACCTTGAGATGATTGGGGTTGCCCTCACACCACACAGTAAGAACAATACACTTCACTATTTAAAAGTAAATTTGGCCCCATGTTATCCCCGCAGGTAGAGTAGCGGGATTAATCCTCGGTTGAATTTTGACCCAATGTATTGTCATTGCTTTTCTTCTATTGTTATTTGTTGAATATCTTTGAGGGACCTGGCATTTTTAGATGGTCGTGCCTAAGTTATTAGTCAAACAAACATTATTGTTAATTTATTTTCGACCTACTGAAATTGTTGACTGGCAATAATAAAAATATAAACATTAGCTATAAACGTCAGTTTATCGTGAATTTTCAAGAAAATTTTATAAGCTTCTTACTATGAACATCTCTTTAAAATGCCTTTCAAAAGACACCATGCTTAACTGGTTCTACCTAAATCAATCAATTGGTTGATGGTCTTACTTCTTAACAAACTTACCAGGGTACCTTCTTCCATTGGCCCTAATGACTTGGGTCAAAACAAACTAAACAGGTAATGCTTAACTGTTTTCGAGTTTCCTAACACGACATCTCAAAGGAAAAATTCTATTGTTTTATTTTACCCACCAGGAATTCTCCTGGGAAAAGCGGGTTAATTATTTTAACGGGATAATCCCGCGTTACGTATTTTTCCGCTACAAAAAGAATGAAACAATAGGCTTTTACAAAAAAATTTGCCGCAACAGGTGAATAGTTTTTCCGCCTATTATATAATCTCTATTTCCGGTAATCAATTAACCGCCATTTGAGAAAAAGATAGGAAATCAGGATAAAAAACCTCGGTTAATTTTCCTTCATAGGAATTTGGAACAACCAAAAGTATAAACCATGACATAATAATCCACTTCTTTAGGAATTCCCTTGTTAGTTTCCAACACGAGACAAGAAAAGTTTTTCATCAATTAGAAATTGTTTGTTTGTGAATAACGTGATTAGAGAAAAATTTTGTCCCATAGAAAGTAAGAACTTTTTTTTTCTTTTTCCCTCCATTGAATTCGCTTACTACGTTATTACCTTTCATAATAAAGTTTACTTTTTTGGCCCAATTCAAGTGGGTCAAATTTTATCAGTAACTTTTCAAGATTTGAACGCATTTCTTTTTTATTATTGTGGGGAGCTTGATTGATTTATTATTTTTTTTTTAATATAGGGGGAAAGTTTAATTTAGTTGCTTCTTGAAGTTTTAATCCCCCATAATGTGGATTGAAGGGGGTGGGGGATCTATCAATAATATGTAAGTTGGGGAGGAAATAATATTCATGGATTTTAATTGCTTTTTTCTCTTTCTTTTTGAGAGTTTTTAATTTATCCTATTTTCACTCAAATTATGATTCCGGCACCATCTGGGGTAAACTCTTATCACCTTTAATTTATTCCTTCAACTACTTTCCTTCTTTCTTCCGTTGTGATTAATTTCATGGAAATTTTGAAATCTGGAGGAACCTTCTCCTCAGGTGGTTTACTGGATCATGTGAAGAGTCTTTCGTGTCGGTTTTTGAATTTTTCGTGTTTCATTTGTTTACGTTTAAATCAAAAGGTTTTAAATTAAGCTTGGGTTTTCCTTTTTTTAATATATCCCATCTAAAAGAAAACTATTACTTGAACTTTGTGTTTGTTATAAAAATAAAGTAGTAGTTAGGATTAAACAATATATTTTTCTTTTGAAAAAATTTATTCTTACTACAAAAATATCAGCAAAGAAAGTATTAGTACAGTTTTATATCACTTCTTAATATACTTGCGAGAATCAAAAACCGTTTTAATTGTACGTAAAGACTGACTTATATATAGAAGCAAACCTCTAGGTTATAATTTGCTAATTTCTTGTTTTTTTCGTATCCCTTTTTACACGAATAATAGGAGAAAATAAAATGGTCTGGGGAACTATTTAAAAATCTCTTAAAGGTTTTCTATGTTGGGTATGTTTTATCATTATTTGTTTTTAGTTTTAAAAAACTTGTTCGAAAATTCATCTATCTTTCAAAAGGTTAAATTTGAAAAAAAAGTATACATATATAAATGTACCTCCTAAAATCAACAAATTTAATTAAATAGTAAAAATACGAAATATTTATAATATAATTTATGAAAATAATTTCAAAATGTATTGAATTTATATGTAGTATACACGAAATTGATTTTAGAATTTAATAAGATTATTAATTAATGAAAAAAGTTAGTGGTATTATGATATTTTTTTATTTTATTTCATTTCGAAATGAACAATGATATTTCGATAATGATGCAAATTTTAAATGAAGAAGTAAATTAATAAAGCCAAAATCAAATTGAAAATAAATACAGAATGGGATATCTTTCTTTTTTTGGACTTAATTATCGGTATCAAATTTAATTTGTTAAAAGAATTTTTTTTTTGGAAAAGTAATAGTAACAGTGGGAGTGACTGTAGTAATAAAAACATAATTGTCGTTGTAATAAAACAAATTTTGTAAGCGTTTAGAATATTTATTTTTCATCGTATGATTCTTCAGTGACTGTATCAGATTTAGAAATAAATGTTACTTCAGCCCAACCAAAACATTTTTCCTTTTTACCTTCATTAACTTGTAAAGTAAAATCTTCATCAGCATATTGATAAATAAATGGTTTGGTACCAGCAACACCGGAAACAATATTTTTAACAAAACCTGGAACTTCACCCATAACATCGACTCTTTCGACTAAATTAGTTAATGGACCTTCTAAAACAGCAGTTACCTTATCTTTATCAGTTAATGATTCTTTATCAGCAATTTGTTCATCAGTTAATTTAGATGAATAACCTTTGAAACAAACTTTAATACTCTTTGGAACATCCCAACCAACTTCATCGACTTCAGCATCAAGATGTTGATAATCATTATCTATAGTAACAGAAAGAACATCATCCTTACTAGTAATAATACCAACAGAAACTTTAGTATTACCATAGGATTTTGGAGTAATAAACTCCATTAATACAACAGAATTTTCTTCAGAATGTGTAACACAGAAGTTCCAAGCTTTAGCAGCATGATGTGGTTTCATACCTTGGTAAGCTTTAACAAACATACCATAACTTGGATCTTCTTCTAAGAATTCAATAGTTTCATCTCTATAAACTTTTTCAATTTCTTCGTAGTCGTCATCGTAATCAGAATCACTATCATATTCAGAGTCACTAGAGTCTTCTTCTTCGTCATCATCTTCTTCGTCATTGTCTTCACCTTCACCTTCACCTTCTTCGGTATTTTCGTCTTCTTCTTCATCATCATCATCTGCACTATTGCTTTCATCATCATCATCTTCTTCTTGTGGAACTTCAATCTTTAAATTCATAGTACCATGAACAATATTTCTTGGCCAGAATTGATGGCTCATAGACCCCCATGGTTCATCTAAATTATCACCGTAATAAGTAGATGGATCATCACCAGCTTTAACTGCAGGAGTACATCTAGTGAAAAAGATATCAATTTTAGATTGTTCGCAAACGTTAGAAATAAAATGGTAAGTCTTATCATCATCAGATAATTCAATAGATAAATCATCAGCATAAAAATTTGGACCATCAACTCTGAAATTTTCTAATTTAGTAGATGTCCAAAGATTTAATTCTTCTGGATTTTTAGCATTAAAGATTCTGAATGTAAATTGGGCAGCAGTACGCATCCCAAGAAGATTGGAATGAATAATTTGTGCGAACCCTGTGATACCACTTTTCGAATCACTGAAATAAAAAGTTGATGTTTCCACATTAGTAAATTCTGGAGCCTTCCAACTAATATCTTCTCTAGTAGCCTCTCTATATGGTTGTTTACCTTCCAATCTTTCAGTCACAGAATGGATATATTCTTTCCCGTATTCTGGTTCAGCAATACCAGTAACCGCGGAAATACCACCTTGAATCCACTTTAACATGTTTATTTGTTGGTTTACTTATATTAGACCCACGATTTGTATAATTCAAAAAAAAAGAGATAATTTCAAAGGAATCTAATCTAGATGTATATATCTATCTATCTCTATATCTCTCGTTAGTACAATAATAAAACAGATCCCAAATAGCAAAGGTTCTAATTAATCGATACGTGTCACACTATCCAATTATTTATTGATTTCAATGTCATCGCAACGTCAAATTTTGTTGTTTTGCTGTTCTGCAAAAATTTGTTGAAATCGGGCTTCGTCGCGGGCGATCTTTGAGACAAGTAGGGTTTTAAAGGTTTCTTAAATAATTGATTGATTGAATATTGAAGTGCTTGTAGTGGTAGTTGTTACTAGGGTCTGTTCAGTTAGACAAATCAGGAAACGAGACAAATACACCGCGAAGTATATCAAACAAATATTAAAAGTGAGCTTTGCAAAAGAAAGTAAACAAGATTTGGTTTAGAAACGAGAACGCAAAAAAGATGTTAAGGAATTCAGTTGGTTTATTAAAAGACCGGAGTGTATCCAGTCGATTCATCTCTACCAGGTCATTAGAACAGTTATCTAGAGAAAAACCGATTCCAGGTTTATTCTCTGTACAAGGCTGGCAACAAGGTTGTTTTAATCGTGCTGATCATTATTCTGCAATGTTAACAAATAATATTAAGGGGAATGAAGTATTACAAAATAAGAGTCTCGAGGCATTAATTAGCGAATGTGGTATGTCTGCATCAAAAAGAAATATTGGTAATTATGCCTCATTATTGTATAATTTAGATTTTGCCATTTCTTCTTTAAAAGGTTGTCAAGCAGAATTACCAAATATTAAACCAACCAGATATATCTTATTAGAAAATCCAGACTTATCTTTAAATTTTAATAATGAACCAAATGCGACCGGAAACACACAATTACAAGATGCTATTGAATCCTCATTTGGTTCATTGGTTCAATTTAGAACTTTATTATTAAATTCAAACCTTTCAATCTCTGGTGATGGGTTCACTTGGTTAGTGGCTCGTATTTATAAACCAAAGATTCAATCAATGAGTACTCAAGTCACTGGTGAAGTGAAATTCGATGAATTATTTGTGTTTAACACATATAATGCTGGTTCACCATTTACAATGAATAAATCAAATATTATGAATAATCTAGAAAAAGAATATAAAAGATTAGAGATAGCATCAAAGAAAGAAAATAAAACTGAAAATTCAACATCAACTAACACTCCATCTTCATATTATAATGAAATCTTATCATATGATGAGGTTAAAAATATTGCAATCAATGATACAACTTATGTTCCATTATTAGCCATTGACGCATCACCAAAGATGTGGCTACATGATTATGGTGTATTTGGCAAAAAAGAATATTTAAATAGAATTTGGGATTCAATCGATTGGAATGTAGTAGAAAATAGACTTCCACAAAAATATGAACTCAAATATAATTGATTGATACTAAGAACTACCTTGTAACTACAATATATTCATCACATAATTACATAAATAACAAACCATCCATGTATATAACTATAAAAAATACTTTTATTAACAAAAATTTATCATGTAATATAGTCATGTATTTATAATAATATCCTAAAATTTATGTTATTTACTATTTTTATTTAATATATTTTATTTTTTATAATTAAGTTTATAAACCTTTTCTCTTAATGTTTTCTACCCCCAACTTTTAAACTTTTAACTCTTTTTAAAAATTTACTACCAGTAGATGATTTCTTTGTGTTGGTAGAAGCACTTGAATCAAAACGAACACCACCACTACCATTACTATTATTATTACTTAAATAAACATCATCGTCATCATCCTCATAACTGTTACTATTATTATTTCTTCTGAAATCTTCTTGACTGACACCTGCACTATGAGTTCTTGGATATCTTATTTCATCTCTATTAAATTGTCTATTTGAACTACCAGTTGAATTATATCTATTAACAGTTGGACGACTATTAGTACTTAAATTTCTTCGTAAATCATTTGTAGCACCATTCATGTTACTATTATTGTTATTATAAGTTTGTCTAAACGTGGATGTGTCTGTAGTTTTATATGATATCGTATTACCTCTTTGTATACCTAAATTTTGTGATACGGTATTCATCCCCATTGTCCGTTGATTACTTGCTGGAGCACCATCTAAGAAAGTACTTGAACCTAACCCACTAGTTTCAACACCATGAACTTGTAATGTTTTATTTTTAGCATCTAAATTCTTAATATGATTAGCAGCAGAACTTCTTAATGCATCTTTTGAAGAATTTTGTTTTGAAGTGTATAAAAATGAATCATCATCGACATCATCAACACCAAAGACTTCATTCATAGCAGATTTCTTTGTAGTGGCACCACCAATGGTACTATTAGGACCATCAACAGGGAACGCAAGTACAGGAGCAGCTGTATTATTCTTATTTCTATGTGGAGTACAGGCATCAAATGGACCATCATGATGGAATGAACCACCAAACAATCCAGTGACATCTAATTTATCAATTGTATCCACACCTTTTGAGATAATAGCAGCGCTTTTTCTTTTATCTTTCTTCTTTTGACTACTTGTTGAACCTTCACGATTTCTACTGGAATGATGGTGACGATGTGATCTTTCATTAGTACTATGATGACGATGAGGACGATCACTACTAGAATTATTTTCGCGATCATTATCATAACTATGATGACGGTGAGTACCAGAATGAGTTCTATGACGCGCTACACCTTCATTATTACCACCATGTTGTTTCTCCATTGGGTATCTATTTTTAGACTTAAGATCTGTACTTTCTTCGTAGGATGGAGGTGGTGGTGGTAATATACCAGTAGTCATTTGATTTCTATTATTATCAGAAATGTTAGCATCTTCCATATATCTTTGTCTTAATTGATCCTTCTCTTCTCTAGCAGTCATACTATTTTGTGTCTGTGTATTTCTAGATTGAGGTGGAGGTGGAGTATGATTAAAAGTTTGCTGTTGTTGCTGTTGAGGTGGTGGGGAATATATAGGTTGTTGTTGTACTTCAGGTGTCATTTCTGTTTCATCAAGGAACGGATTTGTAGATTTACGTCTACTCATCGTTGGACGTGCCACAAATGGTTCAGAAACGTTTGAAATCCCACTACCAAAAGTATTAACAGTTTGATTATAAACGGGACTTGCTTGCATCCCATTATTCATAAGAGGTGGACTATCATATGAATTCCAACTATTATTTGTCGCGTTATTTGTTTGTTGTGGTGAATCAAATCCACCGGTTCTAAAAGGATTTGTAGTAGAGAATGGCCTATTTGACCCAGTATTCTGTTGATAATCCATCTTTACTTACTCTTATTTGTTGATTCGAGTCAGTTGGATCGATTAAATACGCGTCTTTAACTGTGAAAAATCGATAGAAATAAAACTTTATGTCTTTTCAATGCTTATCAACCACTAATTAATTACTTAATTACTTAATTAATTAATTATTTATTTATTTAAATGGCAAAACAGATCAATGTTTTTGATCTTCAACCTCACAATTTTCCAAATTTTTGGTACAAATTCACGGTTATGAAAAAAAACATTTCAGATCATGATGAACGACGTATTATTAACGATAAGCCCTCATTATGATTAAGACAAATATAGATGATAAGTGTAGTGTTGATTAGATAAAAATGTTGAGAGTAATGGATAATCATAATAATGTCGATATATCGATAGCGAATGAATATATATTTATGTATTTTATAGGAAACTTAATTAGAATATTCTGGGAAGGGAAGGGGGGGGGGAAACGAAAAAAAGTAAATGCACAATGTCTATAGCCACACAGTCACCACGATAATGGTCATCATGGTGGATATGGCAATCCATGATAAGGGGTCTATACTCGACCATATCATGCGTCTATCTCCTTGTGTAGAAGGTGAACCTAAGGATGGAACCACACGTCTATGACCCGCATTAATTGGGGTGGTATATGTGGCATTTGCCAAAGATTCCAAACCTGATCCATTTAATGAAAAGAAACTATATGGAGAAGTACTTTTCTTTGTTGTAGAAGAAGTTCTTGATGTATCAAAAAATGATCTTCCAACACCAGAAATTAATCCATTTGAATTAACCATAGCGGTAAATTGTGCTGGAACTCCTGTAGCGATACCAGTAGCCAAGATCGATAATTGAGTACCTTTCCCTTCACTACGTAATGTAGCATATGGAATATTACCAGAAGAGATGGCTCTTACCGACATTGTGGTAACATATTGTGTAGAGATTGGTTCATTCATACTAATCGTGGTTGTCAATTTAACACCAGCTTTTTTAGTATTTCTAGCTTGTGCAATGGCAACCATTGATCCCTCCATATCCACGGCAACATATGCATTTTTCAAGAAAGCAGTCCCTAATACATTAAATCCAATATTAGCATTTGAAGATAATTTTAATAAACATGCAGGTTTACCATCTGCAAAATGCATTTCTGTAGATGTTGTAGAATCAATGGTACGTGTTAAAAGATCCATTATTGGTACTTGAATAACCATCCCATCAAATGTAAAATCTAAATGAGCACCCATACCAGCAATATCACATGGAACTAACCATCCATTTAATGATTGAACATATGTAGCACCTAATTGAATAGCAATTTGAATAATTGCTGAGGCAGGTAAATAAATGCCATGAAGACTTGAATCTAATAATACAGGTTGTAAATATTGTTCTGAGGTCATATTTAATTTTCTACCATTTTTAGCTGTCATATAAACTGGTCCCATTGGTAAGATTGGGAATCCAGATGTTGAGGTGTTTGAATGGGAATCAATATATGAAATCATTTCAAATTGATAAAATGGACCTTGAAATAATGATGGATCAACACCACCTAATAATAATTTACCTTCATAATTATTTGGGGTTGGTGCAGTTACATTATAAGGATGACCTCTTGTTCTATTACCCAACCACAATGAATAAGATAATGAATTAATAATATTGTTTTGTTTTAATTTATCTAAGAAAATCATTGGCGTGTTTAATGTATCTGATAAAACCTCATTAACTGGAAGTACAGCACCTGCTAAACCTAAGACACCATCATAAATCCCTTTACTACCCACATTAATGAATGAAGAATTTTTCAAAGTTATTGAATCATTTGTGACAATAGCGTTGGAACTTACTTTCATATCACTAAAATTTCTATTAAAACTATTCACTGAGACAAACTCCACATTATTAAAATTCCAATTATCATTATAAATGGTACCATTAACAGATTGTTCATCAATAAATGTAATATGAAACTCATCAGTAGAATCCTCAAATACATTCACTGAACTAGTAGATTCTTCGGGGTAATAAACATTACTACCAAAACAGCCACTATTTAATTGATTACATTGTAGATCTGAAGCACCAGAGATTGTCCATGTATAAGCTTTACTAATATCAATTATTAATTGTTGTATTTGTGGTGGAGAACCAAATGAAACGTTAACGTAATATGTACCAGCACCATAATTACCAACATTCAATTGTGGTAAGCTGTAATTAGTAAATGCAGTATGATTTTGAGTAGATATAGACATTGTTAAAGTAGTTGGATGTACCACTGCTAAAAGTGGTTTTAAAAACAACCCTAGGGTCAAGATCAGCAGAGAAATCATTGTTTATTATACAGAGAATAAATGTATCCTTTGTTTGATATTATCAAATATCTCCTAAATATAATACCACTGTTCCTAGGGAGAGGTTTATTTATTTATTTATTTATTCATTGAAATCTTTACTGTCTTCTATTTTTATTTTCATTTTTTCTTTCTTTTTAAATTTGAATTTTAATAAATTTTACAGTGAGATGAGCTTGAAAAATTGAAGTGATTTTTGTTCCAAATGAGGTGTAATATGAAAACAACAGGAGTTTTTCAACATAATTCGGTTAAGTAAATTACCTAAATCCAACTGTGTTACCTTTCAGACTTTAGACATTTTTAATCCCGTGTTAAACTGAAAATGTTGAATAAGAATAGTGTTTAAGACCCAAAATTCACCGTTTATAGTGTCGCTTCTAAACTTTTTAAAGACATAACATAATGAAAACTAAATATTAAACACTATATAAATTCTAAAACCCACCTACTTTGAGTGGTTAATCAAAACAGTAAAAAATACATGACCCAAACAATAATTGAAAACTAACTTTGAAAAATCAAAAATCTGAAGATAAAGGCTTTGGTAGCTCAGTCGGAAGAGCGTCAGTCTCATAATCTGAAGGTCGAGAGTTCGAACCTCCCCCAGAGCATTATTTTTTGCATTTTCTCACCTGAAAATCCTAGAGCAATCGTTAGGAAAGGTAGTATCACTTGTAACCAATCTCGATGTCTCTCTTGTTGTATTGGCTGGTTATTTTTTTTTTGTAAGATTGCTTACATTAGAAGCAAATAGATATTTTTGTTATGGAAAAGATCTATTCAATGATACAATGCTTGATGGGTTGAAAATTGTGTTGCCAATTAAGCAGCATCATAACAAATCATTTTGAATAGGTAGTGTATATCCAAGTTATACCTTGGTGCAATATATTACGGACATAAACTTCTTTGATTTTAGTGGTTGGAATACACATCCTTTATAGCATAACTTAGTAATAATAATAATAGGACTTATTGCCTTATTATATATCTATTATCTATGATAAAATGTATAAATTATAATAAATAAATAATCGAGAAATAAAGTTCAAAAAAAAAAAAGACTAGAGTGATAACTGTTCCAACAGTGCCACCACTCATTTAATATTTGTTCATTAGCTAATTCATACATCATTGACAGATAATAAGCTTATAATTCTCTTTTATTCAATATATTTAATGCCTATTTCCCAATTAGGAAGGAAGGCACGTGACTTATTCAAGATTTCGTGAATTGAAGCTTTTTTACAATTCACAAACGTTGAATAGTTATTTCTTTCAATTGATTTATAGCGATGAATTATAATATTTTTAATTATAATTTAACATTAATTACAAAGAGAATCAGTTATCAGGTTAGAAGTGTCGAGGTAATCACAGTGGAATTTTATTAAGATAGGTTATTTGCTTTTCAAAGTCGAATTTTTTTTTCTCATAGACTGTACTATTTATTGTTTACTGCCTTTATTCTTATATTTTTGAATAAATATTGATATAGACAACATTCCACCTCACACAAAATAACAACCAGATACAAGTATTAATATAATACTATTACTAGACAAGAAATTTATTACTGTTTAAAGATGTCCCTTGTTGAACAATTGGACACCCTTATCACCAAATTTACCACTGAATCTGTGGATTTCACAGATAAATTAACAGTTTTATCTGAAGTTAGAGATTTAATGGATGGTAAATCTGGTGAAGATTATGAATTATTTATGAATAAGATCATACCTGTATTATTAAAAAGTTTAAATGAGATTACAATCTCATTTGATAAAGAATCTAATGAACATAAATTAAGACATAATATTTTAGAATTATTAAACTCATGCTTCACAAATCATTTATCTGAATCACAAATAAATGATATATTAAATTGTTTATTAAAATTATTACCAAAGGAAAATGAAGAAAATGGTATACTTTGTATGAAAATTTTAACCATTTTATTTAAATCATTTAAAAACACTTTACAAGATAAAGTTGAAGAATTTATTGTGATTATTATTCAATTTTATAAAAACTCTCATGAATTAGTGAAAAGAGAATTTGATCAAGATATTGTTGTCGATCAACTCAAGTCTACTACTAATAATAATGATGACGATAGTAGTAACAACCCATTGAAAGATGAAATTACTGATGATTTATTAGATACAAATCTTGGTGATTTTAACAACGGATTTAATAATGAATTAAATACAATTAAAGATGAAGATCCACCTATTAACGAAGATAATAATAAAGAGATCAATGATCAAGATAAAAAAATTGATAATGAAGAAGAAGAAGAAGAAAACGAAACTATTCCTGGTTCTTTAAGAAGTACAATGTATTCTTTCAAAATTTTATCTGAATGTCCAATAACTATGGTCACATTATATTCTTCTTACAAACAATTAACCAGAACCTCATTATTAGAATTTACGCCATTAGTCTTAGAATTATTGAAAATTGAAGTGGAAAAACAAAAATTAGCAAGACAAGAAGCTGAGGCTAAAGGTGAAAGATTTACTGATGTTGCATCAGATATTAGAAATAGAGACGTTTATTGTGAATTTATCTTAGCACAAATTAAAGCTACATCATTCTTAGCTTACGTTTTTATTAGAGGTTATGCTTCAGATTTTTTACAAAGTCATGCAGAATTTGTTCCTGATTTAATTATTAGATTATTACAGGATTGTCCTTCTGAATTAGCCTCTGCTAGAAAAGAATTATTACATGCTACAAGACATATCCTATCGACAAATTATAAGATGCTTTTCTTACCAAAATTAAATTATTTATTTGATGAAGATGTCTTAATCGGTAAAGGTTTCACTACATACGAAATTTTAAGACCATTAGCCTACAGTACTGTGGCTGATTTTATTCATAATATCAGAACGGAACTACGATTAGATGATATTGATAAGACAATTAAGATGTATACGCGTTATTTGTTGGATGAATCATTAGCTTTTACTGTTCAAATTATGAGTGCTAAATTGTTATTAAATTTAGTCGAAAGAATCTTAAAATTAGGTAGAGAAAATCCACAAGATGCACCAAGAGCTAAGAAAATGTTAATGGTTATTATTAATTCTTATATGACAAGATTCAAGATCTTAAATAAACAATATGACAATATAATGAAACGTCATAAAGAATATAATGCTACAAAGGAACTGAATGCTAAGAATACCAAAAATTTGGTTGAAGTAGAAGATATTGGTGTTGATGTTTATATGAAGAAAGTTTTCAATGTTGAAAATCATGATGATTTAAAACCTACTGATATATTATCTCATGTTGATAAAGACGGTGATGTTAATCTAGATAATGATACTACCGATAATAAGAAAGATATAAATGATGATAATAAGAAGGAAGACAAGATTGATGATATTTTTGATCTTCGATACCACAATTCTATTATGATAAATCAAAATCAAAATACTGATCCAATTAAAGATGCTTTTTATTTATATCGTACTTTAATGTCATTTTTGAAAACCATTATTCATGATTTGAAAGTTTTCAACCCAGCTCCAACTGATTATACACAAGCCAATACCAAATTATGGACTGCTATTTCAAGAGTTTTCTCTTACGAAGAAGTTGTCATGTTTAAAGATCTTTTCCATGAATGTATTATTGGTTTGAAATTTTTTGCTAATCAAACTCCAACTCCTGAAATAACCAAAAAACATTTCGATATCACAGTCCCAAGTCTTCCAGTCACTGCCACTAAAGATGGGAAAGAATTAATGGAATATCTGGCTTTTATGTTTATTCAGTTAGATAGTACTACATTCAATGAAATTATAGAAACTGAAATTGAATATATTTACCAAAGAATGTTAGAAGATTCTGCTTTATTACATGTAGCACAATCTTTCCTTACTACAGAAATTACCTCGGCTAATTTCTTTAGTATTTTATTAAGATTCTTACGCACAAAATTGAAGGATTTAGGTAATGTTGATTTTAATGAATCTAATGTTTTAATTCGTCTTTTCAAATTATCATTTATGTCTGTTAACTTATTTCCGAATTCTAATGAATTAGTATTGCTTCCTCATTTGAATGATTTAATCTTAAATTCTTTGGAATATGCTACAAATGCCGAAGAACCATTAGTTTACTATTACTTAATAAGAACTTTATTCAGAAGTATTGGTGGTGGTAGGTTTGAAAACCTTTACAGATCGATTAAACCAATTCTTCAAGTACTATTACAAACTTTGAATGAAATGATATTAACTTCCAGATTACCACACGAGAGAGAGTTATACGTTGAACTTTGTATCACAGTTCCTGTGAGATTAAGTGTATTGGCCCCATATCTTCCATATTTAATGAAACCATTAGTCTTTGCATTACAAGGATACCCAGAATTAATTTCTCAAGGTTTAAGAACTTTGGAATTATGTATCGATAATTTAACTGCTGAATACTTTGATCCAATTATAGAACCAGTTGTTGATGATGTTATCAAATCATTATTCAAATTATTACAACCACAACCATTTAGTCATACCACCAGTCACACTGTAGTCAAGATTCTTGGGAAACTTGGAGGCAGAAACAGAAAATACATCAAACCTGCTCATGACTTAGAAGCTGAAAATGAATTAAACTACGATCTTAACGCTTTATTCAAAGCTAACGGTATGTCAAAGGAATTTGAATTATCCTTAACTACGGGTGTTGAATCTGCTTTAGATATAATTTCAAGTTATAAGACGGATGCTGACCATAAAGTCAATGCTTACAAGTATCTTTCAAATATATTGGTATTATTTTTAAAATCATCTATTCAATTCCCAGATAATTATGCTGAATCAGTCAGAAAAGTTTGTAAAGCTCAAAGTTTAGATAAGTATGAAACCGAAGAAAATTTCGAATTAGAACCTACTGTGGATAAAGATGAACATGCACATCAAGAACAGCTCTCAATTAAACTACTAGAATCTGTATTTTTGGCTACATCTATCAAAGATGTAAAGGAAGAAGCAACAGAGTTATTAGATCATGTTATTGATCATTTCTGTCTTTTATATGCCAGTAATGTCATGCTAAGAAAAAGAATCTTGATGAATCTATTTACTGTTGATATGAAACAACCTGAATCAATGTTAGATAGCATCACCTTAATTCATGCAGTTACAACTTCTCTAGCTAGTCATATACCAGAAGTTCAAGAATCTGCTATTTATGCTATTAAGAGAATCCACAAGCAATCTGAATTAATTTACGGGAAAAAGTGTGTTTTTGAATATTCATTAGTCTACGAATTAGTCAAACAATTCATGCATAACTGTTACAAAGAAGCATTCTATGACAAAAAGGCGGGTGTTTTAGGTATTAAGACTTTGGTGAATGATATTGATATTTCAGTTGACTTCCTGAAGAAAGCTCAACCTGATTTGGTTAGCGCATTCCTATTTGTTTTGAAAGACACACAAGCTGGTGCCTCCTCTCAAATAACAGAAGATGCTGAAAAATTATTGCTTGAAGTACTAAAAATTACTCTTAAGGGTGCTACCGAAGCGGACTTAGATTCAAAACTTCTCCAACATTCTTTGACAGATATTTGTGTGGAATTAAGTAACTCCAAAAAAAGGGTAAGAGATGCATGCCAAGCATGCCTTAAAGTTATTAACGAGGTTACCGATATTCCAATCGTCAAACTAATTGAAAGATCTAAGAACTTCTTATTATCTCCAATTTTTGCTAAACCTTTACGTGCCTTATCTTTCACTATGCAAATTGGTAATGTTGATGCAATCACTTACTGCCTTGGGTTACCCAACACTTTTTTGACATTCAACGAAGAATTATTCAGATTACTTCAAGAAGTGATTGTTTTAGCTGATGCGGAAGATGAGTCTCTTTCAACAATCCAAAGAGCTACTGAACACCAAACCTCCGAACAACTTACTCAATTAAGAATTTCATGTATCAATTTGCTAGCTTTAGCATTGAAGAATGAAGAGTTTGCAACTGCTCAAAATGGTAACATTAGAATTCGTGTACTAGCTGTGTTTTTCAAAACCATGTTGAAGACATCTACCGAGATTATCGACACCACCTATGAGGCTTTAAAGGGAGCTTTGGAAGAAAACTCCAAATTACCTAAAGAACTTCTACAGAATGGGTTGAAACCAATGTTAATGGATCTTTCCGACCATCAAAAATTAACTGTCTCCGGGCTATATGCTTTATCTAAATTACTTGAGTTGTTGATTGCTTATTTCAAGGTTGAAATAGGTAAGAAGTTACTTGATCACCTTGCTGCCTGGTGCAGAATCGAAGTTTTAGATAATATGTTTGGTAAAGATATTAACAAGCAACTCCCAACTGAAATTATTTTAGGTATCATTAATATTTTTTATTTGCTTCCTCCAAAGGCAGATATGTTTCTGAATGATTTGTTATTAAAGGTTATGTTACTTGAAAGAAAATTAAGAATTCAATTAGATTCTCCTTTCCGTGTTCCACTGGCCAAATATTTGAATAGATTCCACACCACTGTGACAGAATATTTCAAGAAAAACATGGCGCTAAGACAATTAGTGCTTTTCATGTGTAGTATCATTCAACGTCCTGAAGCGAATGAGTTAGTTGACACATTTGAGAAAGAAATTCCAAATTTCTACTCATACTACATGGCAAACATATCTTCCAACCAAATTAGAGTTGTGAGTTTCTTTGCAAACATGGTGGACTTATTTGATACGATGACTAAAATCAAAGGTAGGGAATGGTTATCCCAACAGAAAGACATGATGTTTAAATTGAAGGATATGCTAAAGGTTACTTATGAAACCATCTCCGCAAATTCTTTCTTCGTCGATGACATGCAACTAGAACAAGCCGTAATCAAATTTCAAACTTTATACTTAGAAACCTTATCTTTCCAAACGGAGGACCAAGAAAAATTGTTATTAGAATTTATTGACTTCTGTATTTCAACCACAAGTAAAATTCCTCATTCTGTATTCCAGTTCGTTTTCGATAAGTATATCATTTCAACAGATAAAGAAAAACTACGCAACTTTTTGAGTCTGGCTACCAACCATATGATTAATTCTGAAAACAATGAAGTTCAACTCTTTGTTGCTAAGAATATCATTATCAATATCTTAACATATCAAGGTGTAGTGAACGGCTCATTAGACTTAGTCTGCAATAAGGACGAAGAGTCACCAGAATGGTTGACTGCTATTCGTGATAATGTTTGGAAATCCAACAATCCTCAATTACTTTCAAGTATTTCTGGCAAAACAGACTTCTACAGATTTTTCTTACTCCAAATCTCTGCTTCATTCGTAAATTGGACACCTGACATTGCATCTGATCTCAGAAAAGACATAATTAAATTCGTTTGGAATTTCTTAAAGTTAGAAGATATTTTAGTTAAACAATCTGCCTATTATGTGACTTCATTATGCATTTCAAAGTTTGAATTCCCTAAGAATATTGTCACTCAAGTCTTTGTCGCTCTACTAAGAAGTCCAAATAACGAAGGTCGTCATTTGGTTAGACAGTCATTAAGTCTTGTTGCTCCAGTCATTGATAGAGAAATGAAAGATTCTGAACAATCCAAAGAATGGGTCAATTGGATTAAGCGTGTTCTTTTCGAGAATAATTCAACTCAAAGCAACAACATATTGTATCAATTTATGGTAAGCCATAGTGATCTACTTTTCGAATCAAGACATTTGTTCGTTGCCAATATCATTAACCATATGAGCAAAATAACGTTTGTGTCCAATGCAAATGCCGATATGCATACCCTTGCTATTGATCTTGCATCCCTTATCCTAAAGTGGGAAGAAAAAGCTTTGGAAGAGAAAGAATCAGAAAAACCTGACAGTGAAGGTGATATCGAAATGTCTGATGACAATGAGAAATCTGCTGACGAGAGTTCATACTCTATTCCAATCTATCAGAGAGAATTCTGTATCTCCTTTTTGATTCGTTACATTTGTGCTACAGACCACAGAGCTAGTGAAAGTGAACATGGTATCAGGGCATTAAATATTCTTTCTCAATTGCTATCCGAGAAGTACTGGTCTGATGTTAATATTAAATTGTCATATTTTGAACGATTCTTTACCAATATTGATTTGGTCTCTGAAAATGCTGTTTATTGTTGTATCAACACTTTAGACGTGTTATACATATTTATTCATAGCCAAAGAACCGAATGGATTTTTGAAAACTTAACCACTATTGAATCTCTTTTAGAGAAGTTAATCAAGATAAACCATCATGACATTCAAGAATCCTTACAAAAAATATTGAATCTTATTTTGAAATCAATCAAAATTCACGAAAGTGTTGCCACCACCCCTGGCGATAAGACACCAAATACATTTGTTAAGAATTTAATCGCCGTTATTAGTACTGATCTTCAAGGTGCCACATCCATCACTGCTGGTGTTACTTTAGTATGGACTTTATTTATCAACTTCCCAGAAAGCATTGATTCGTTACTGCTTCCAATAATGAAGAGTTTTAACAAACTTTGTAAAGATCATCTAAGTACTTCACAACCAAAAGATGCTATTGTTCTAGAAGAGGCCAAGATTACTACAAAACTTTTAGAGAAATTATTATGTCTTCTTTCTGCCAAGGTATCTTCATTAGGGGATTCTAGACGTCCATTTCTATCCACAATTGCACTTCTTATTGACCGTTCCATGGATCAAAATTTCTTAAGAAAAATTATCAACATCTCCAGAGTTTGGGTCTTCAATAACGAAATTTTCCCTACAATTAAAGAAAAGGCAGCCATTTTAACAAAAATGTTAGCCTTTGAAATTAGAGGCGAACCTTCTCTTTCCAAGATGTTTTACGAAATTGTTTTGGAATTATTTGATCAAAAAGAATTTACCAATACTGAAATCACTGTCAGAATGGAACAACCATTTTTAGTTGGTACCAGAACTCGCGATTCTAAGATTAGAAAAAGATTCATGTCTATCCTACAAAATAGTTTAGAGGAAGATATCAAGGAACGTTTATATTACGTTATCCGTGATCAAAACTGGGAATTCATTGCTGATTATCCATGGTTAAATCAAGCTATTCAACTTTTATATGGTTCGTTTGATAAGGAACACATATTGGAACCACATGAAACCAACTTGTTTGTTCCTCCAACTATCCTTAACGAATACTTCCCAACTAACGATGATTTGAAGATTGAAGATAATCTAGATTCTTTGAACGAATTCGTTAAAAACCATAAATTAGTAATGGAAAAATTATGTACAGTTAAAGCTGGTGAAATTATAGATCCATTAGTTGAAATCTTCTATCAAAGTCCCAAAGCTATCCAAAGAACCTGGTCCAACTTATTTGTTCAAGTTTACCAATGTATCCCAAGAAATGAGAAATATGGGTTTGTCCGTTCATTAATTACTCTTTTATCTAAACCATATCACTCGAGACAAATGAATTCTAAGATCAATATTATCACAATGTTGTTAGATTCCATAAGCAAGGTTGACAGCTTAGAAGTTCCACCACATTTGGTGAAGTATTTGGCTATCTCCTATAATTCATGGTACCAGTCTATTAATCTTTTAGAATCTATGCAAGAAAATACCTCTATTGATAATGTTAAAATTATCGAAGCTAATGAAGATGCTCTATTAGAATTATACCGTAACTTACAAGAAGACGATATCTTTTATGGGTTATGGAGAAGACGTGCTAAATATAATGAAACAAATGTTGCGTTATCCTATGAACAAGTAGGTTTATGGGACAAAGCTCAACAACTTTATGAAGTTGCTCAGGTGAAGGCTAGAAGTGGTGCGTTACCATATTCTGAATCAGAATACGCTCTTTGGGAAGATAATTGGATCCTTTGTGCTGAAAAATTACAACAATGGGATATTTTAACCGAATTAGCCAAACATGAAGGTTTTACTGATTTATTATTAGAGTGTGGTTGGAGAGTCGCAGACTGGAATACTGATAGAGAGGCCTTAGAACAATCAGTCAAGAGTGTTATGGACGTCCCAACACCAAGAAGACAAATGTTTGAAACTTTCTTAGCTCTTCAAAATTTTGCTGATACAGGGAAGGGTGACCAAGAAGTCAGAAGATTATGCGATGAAGGTATCCAACTAAGTTTACACAAGTGGGCTTCGTTACCACATAGATATACTCCTGCACACAAGTGGTTATTACATGGTTTCCAACAATATATTGAATTCCTTGAAGCAACTCATGTGTTTACAAATCTTCACACTACCACTGCTCAAAATATCGACTCTAAGGCTCAAGAAGTCAAGAGAGTATTCTTAGCATGGAGAGATAGATTACCTAATATATGGGATGATATCGATCTATGGAACGATTTGATTACCTGGAGACAACACACCTTCCAAGTCATCAATAATGCTTACCTTCCATTGATTTCTACTCTACAACAAAATGGTAGTAACAATGCTATTAACACTCATGCTTACAGAGGTTACCATGAACTTGCTTGGATCATTAACAGATTCGCTCATGTTGCTAGAAAGCACAATATGCCTGATGTTTGTATTAGCCAATTGGCAAGAATCTACACGCTACCAAATATTGAAATTCAAGAAGCCTTTTTGAAATTACGTGAACAAGCTAAATGTCATTACCAAAACATGAATGAATTGACCACTGGTCTAGATGTTATTAGTAACACCAACCTTGTTTACTTTGGTACCAGCCAAAAAGCTGAATTCTTTACCTTAAAGGGTATGTTCTTATCTAAGTTGAAGGCATATGATGAGGCTAACCAGGCTTTCGCCACTGCTGTCCAAATTGACTTAAACTTAGCCAAGGCTTGGGCTGAATGGGGTTTCTTCAACGACCGTCGTTTATCTGAAGAACCTACCAACATCAGTTACGCTAGTAATGCTATCAGTTGTTATCTTCAAGCTGCGGGTTTATACAAGAATTCTAAGACCAGAATCTTATTGTGTCGTATATTGTGGTTAATCAGCATGGATGATGCTGCTGGATCTTTGGCAAAGGCTTTCGATTCATTTAGGGGTGAAGTTCCAGTTTGGTACTGGATCTCATTCATTCCTCAATTACTTACTTCTTTATCTCACAAGGAAGCTAATATGGTTAGACAAATTCTTATCCGTATTGCTAAGACTTATCCACAAGCTCTTCATTTCCAATTGAGAACCACCAGAGAAGACTTTGCTGTTATCCAAAGAAGAACCATGGCTGTTCTTGCCGACAATAGAGATGCTACCTCTCCAAATCGTGAAGAAGGTCCACGTCAACCTTGGGAACATCTTCAGGAATTAAGCAATATTTTAAAGACTGCTTATCCATTATTGGCTTTATCTTTAGAATCATTAGTTGCTCAAATTAATGAAAGATTTAAGACAACAACCGATGAAGATTTGTTCAGATTAATCAATGTTTTATTGATTGACGGTACTTTTAACTATAACCGTTTACCACTTCCAAGAGTAAACTCTAAGCTACCACCTAATACTGAGACCAACTTAGTTAGATTATCTGAAACTTTATTAGATCCACATATCAGACCTAAGTTCAATGCTGATTTCATTGATAGTAAACCTGATTTTGAAACATATTTAAAGAGACTTCGTTATTGGAGAAGAAGACTAGAAAATAAATTAGATAGAGCTCCACAAGTGGAATATCTAGAACGTATTTGTCCAAATCTAAGTAATTTCCATCATCAAAAATTTGAAGATATCGAAGTTCCAGGTCAATACTTATTGAACAGTGATAACAACAACCACTTTGTTAAGATAGCTAGATTTTTACCAAATATTGATTTTGTCCGTGGTACTCATGGTTCCTATAGAAGAATCAAGATTCGAGGCCATGATGGTAGTATTCATCAATTCACTATTCAATCTCCTGCTGCTAGACATTCTAGAAGAGAAGAAAGAATGTTCCAATTATACAGATTATTAAATCAATTGCTATCAAACAATGTTGAAGCTAGAAAGCGTAATATTCAATTCAGTTTACCAATTGCCGTACCATTTTCGCCTCAAGTTCGTTTGATAAATGATAGTCCTTCATCGACTACACTCCATAAGATCTATGATGAATGTTGTGCTAAGAAGGGTATTGATCATGATGAAATTCAAGATTTTATCTTAAAGGAATTAAACACTGCTTATGATAAATCATTACCAACCCCAGATATTACCTTGGTTAAAATCGAAATTTTCAGTTCAATTCAATCATTATACGTTCCATCAACTATGTTAAAGAATTATTTTACAAACTTGTATAGTGAATTTGAAGATTTTTGGTTATTCCGTAAAAATTTTGCTTCTAAATATGGTACATTTACATTCTTGTCCTATATGACAATGATTAATAGTCGTACTCCAAATAAGATTCATGTGGACAAGAAATCTGGTGACGTGGTTACATTAGAAATGTTACCATCACGTTATCCATATGAAAGAGTGAAACCATTAATGAAGAATACTGATATTAATTTACCATCAGATGCACCAATTTTCCATAATAACGAACCTGTACCATTTAGATTAACTCCAAATATACAAAAATTGATTGGTGATTCTGCATTAGAAGGTATTTTTGCTGTTGATATGTTTACCATTTCAAGAGCATTATTAGAACCAGAAAATGAATTAAGTACATATTTAACCTTATTCATTAGAGATGAAGTGATTTCCTGGTATAGTAATTTACATCGTCCAATTGTGGAAAATCCACAATTAAGAGTTATGGTTCAAACCAATGTTGAATTATTAATTAAGAGAGTCGCCCAACTTGGTCATTTAAGTTCAAATCCAACTGTGACCACTCAAGTTGTATTAGATTTAATTGCTTTAGCAGTTAATCCAAGAAATTTGGCTGCCACTGATGTTAGTTACATGGGGTGGTTCTAGAGAAGTAATCATATAGATTTCCATTAAACAAAACAAAAACAAAACAAAACAAAACAAAACAAAAAAAAGATAGGATCATAAGTTCTATCTCCAATGTATAAAATATATAACTGTATATTACTTTTAAAGAATAATAACTTTTTTTATTAAAACATCTAGTATGAAATCAATGAAGGTAGATGATACGAGACGTATTTTTCAAAAAAATAATTGTATTACTTGTATTCTTCTAAAAATCTGAATATTTCACTTTTTGGTTCCAAGATGATTCCGCGGAAGAGAACCTTTGAACCAACCTTAAAGAATATGCCATTATCGACATCAACTCATTAATTGTCATTGTAAATATACTGGAATGGTTGTATTAACTCCCCGGCATTGGTTTAAAGGATGAATAGGTCTTTTAAAATGGATTATATATCTTTTACTCTCCCGGCCGAAGTTTCCTTAAACAGTTTGTTCGGCCGATCTGAACTTTTGTTGAAAGATGTAATAGCTTCGGCCGAGGTAGTTTACTCATTGTTTAATTTACTACTTTTATTCATTATTTGTTTACATACACCTGGTATGGAAGTGTTTAACAAATAGAACTGCATGTTTGTTTTAATCCTAGGTTATTTGAAGAATTAGTAAAAGAAATTAACAAAAATTGTTAGAATACTTATGGAATATTAATTTGAAATACCCAAATGGATATATGCAATTTTATACAGGAATATTTAGTTATATATTATATTTAAGTCTATGTTATTTTAATCTTTTGTAAACAGTTAGAAATCTCTTCAAAAACCGTGTCATCTACTTCTTGTCTTTCAAGAAACAAGAAATCTTCATCTTCAACCTCTTCACCTTCTTGAGCTTCAAGTACTCCGTTTTGAATCATATCATTCATATCAGCTTCTTTCAACATTGGTTTTGTTGGAGGTAATCCCTTCTTTAATAATTGATCAATTTCCTTAATTGATTCAGTATTAACATTAGTTGGTAATGGCCAATTAAATTTACGAACATAATATAACAAGATGAAATGATTAATATCGAATTGACCATAATATATTTTATCATACCAAATCTTAGCATCATCAATTCTTTTCAAATGAATTAGTTTTAATACCATCGAACAACAAATATTGAAATTTAATGGTACATTCTTCTCTTGCATTATTGATAATAATTTAAGTATTTGATTCATTGATAAACGATTACGTGAGGATTGGATAAGCAAGGTGAAGGGACAATTGTTATTGACATATGATACAGGAACTCTTTTATTCTGGCCTGAAATATCAATATTTCTTAATATCTGAGACTTACTTGTTACAATTCGAACTTTTCTAGCTAATTTTTGATTGAAAAAATCAAGTAATATTTCATATGCAAGGGAATGATCATGTAGTGGATATATTATAGTTTTCAAAAATTGAATGATGACACCAGTGTCATTTTTCCAAAAATAATATTGTTTGATTGATTTGTTTAATTTTGTAATGTAATAATTGTATAATTCTAAAGTTACAATTTTATTTTCTTCTGGATTTAATGTTTCATTATTCGTTTTTAAAATTAATAAGAATAATTCATTCAATATTGGAGCCATATCATCAATTTTAAATTTTAAATTAGTAGATACAAATTGATTTGAACCATTATCAACGATTTGTTTTAATTGATTATGTGGTAATATTGATACTTGATTTCTATAAACATAATCAATCATTCCAAACTCATTTAGAATATCAATCATATTTGGTGATTTCACTGTGGCACAAAGAAATTCAACACTTAATTTAGGATCATTAAATGATCGTAAACATGTTAATATTTCATTTAATAATCTTTTCTGGAATTGGAAACTTTCTAATAGATACGACAATAATGTTTTATTATTATTTGTTATTTTTTGACCATTCATAAATGACACAATTTGAAAGATTTCATCAGTTTGATCATTAATTCTTAAAAGATTAATAAGTTTCAATATTGGTTTATTTAACAAAGGTAAATTCTCTTCTAAAGTGGGGGATGGGAGTGTATTTATCGATTCAATAATTAATTTAAAAATGGGGAGTATAAGTTTCCAATTATTTAAATTTGATAAAATTGTTAATAATTCTGTTAAAAATTTTAAGAAAGATTTTTGTAATCTTAATTGTTGTTTTGTATCTGATAAATACAAACTTCTTGTTTGTAATTGATTCAATTTTTCTATTAATGCTGTTAGATAATATGGTATAATTTTCCAATTCCCACGTTTCACTACATTATTAGTGATTAATATCATTGTATCCCAATCATAAATTTTAATAAATTTATTCGAAAATTGTTCTTGAGTAGTTGCAGTCATAGAAATATATTTTTCCAATGTAATTAATTGAATATCAAATTCTGAAGATTGTAATAATTTTAAAATGATCTTATGACAATAAGGGGAATTAGATAAACTGATATCCCAATTAATCATATTATTCAAATGATCATATATTTGATCCTGAGTTAAATTTTGACTAAACCAATAATGTATAGAATTTGGAAGTGATATTGGGTTGTTATTCTTATTGTTTAGAGATAAATTATGTTGTGCGTTGATAAGCTTATAAAATTGTAGGATCTTATCATGTTTAGTTAATGTATTGTTTTCTAATGTTGTGAGTAAATTTGATTTAAATTGAAGCCAGTTGTAATCTGTTGATATTGTATTTGTTTGAGTGGATGGGGCAGAGTCAGATATAGTGGTTATGGGTCTCTCTAGAGACCCATGCCTATATATTGTATTCTGTACTTTATTACAGGTCAATCTATTAACTTTATTAAACTTCACCGCATTCACTGAACCTCTTAATAATCTTGTCCATATCAACATTCTATCAATGTATAATATACACTTACCACTCTTTACTTGTGTCTCTTTTCAATGTTTAATACTCATCTTCTTACTCATCGCTTGGGTTTAAATTGGTTTTAAACTGATTTTTAAATTTGGTAAACCGTAAAACCATACCCTTTAAACCCTAATATATCACTGTACCAAACCCTTCACAAGCATGTTAAACCCTATTCCCAAGTTTAAAAAACCCTAAGACAACCAACCACGCTAAAAATAAAATTTCCCTTTTCGGCAAAAACAAACCCACGGTGCTGGTTTCGGTAATAAAAAAAGAAAAGAACAATAGCCTCCAGCGTAAAACTGCGTAGTTAATTTCCTAATTGGGACATGCAACACAGCTATTCTTAGTTTCTTTAAATCAAAATCGATCTCTTGATTTTTTTCCCAAAGAGAGAGACACAATAATGAAAGTAATAATAACGTTGTTGTTTCAAATCAATCATCCCCTCAACATTACATATTAAGGTATTCTCAATCATTTGATTTATTTAAATATATGCCCAGCAATAATTTAATTTAATTTAGTTAATTCAAGAAGTTCAGCAAACTTTATTTCATTCTTTAATTGATCAAGTTTATTTCCCTTTTTAATAAGAAAGAATAATTCAGTTGACATAATTCTGATCTGATCTGAAAGATTAAGTTTCTTTGCTCAAGGAAATCAACTTTTAAAATTCCTTTTCTCTTTCAACAAACCTTTTTTTAGTTCTTTAAATTCATTTAAATATACAATATTGAATTTTTATTTCATTTACCTTTAGGACTCTAAACAATTAAATAAACAAACTCAACGTCAAAATGACTGCTAAAATATATCCAAATTTAACTGATCATAACAATAATACAAGTTATGATCTAACAACTACTATTAGAAGACCAAGTGAAAATCTTTTCAATATAATGGGTTATAATCCAACCCCATCGTCATCATCATATGATGTAATTAGACAAAAGAGACCAAATTCTGAAGATTCATCCAGTTCAAGAACAACAGGATTATTTTCTTCACCATCATCATCATCATCTTCACCATCAATGATCTCTGTAGAAAGTAGTTCTGATCAAAAAAATGGTAAATTTCAATCATATAGTACATCACAATTAACCTCTACACATAATAATTCATATTCACATTATTTAACTCCATCACAAAGATATAGACTACGTAAGAATCAAACAGAAATTTCTTTACGTAATATAATGAAAAATGATATAAATACATGGGAAAATGATCATATTGATAATATTAATGAAGATTTTCTTTGGAATATTCCCTCGACAACAACATATTTAAATACATTACAGTCAAATGATGAATTACCTAGTGTAACAATGATTCCTGGTGTTACACCCGAGTATAAGAATGATGATCAATATATGAATAAAATGTGTAATAGTCTTTCCTCAACATATCTTAATGAAACAAAGAGAAAATCACATTTACAAATGAATGCAAGATTAAGATCAAGTGAATCTTTACCTATTGAATTGAAACAATTAGATTCAATGGGGTTAGAAGATATTAAATGTGTTTCAAATGAAAAGATACAAATGATGTCCCCGGGAAGACCCACATGGTTACCACCAAAATCTGCTATAGAAATTAGGCAACATAAAAGAGAAATTAATCAACAAATGGATTTAATGTGTCACGATGAATTGATTAGACATCAATGGTTAGAAAATTATAAACTAAATATTAGAGAAAAGTATACCCAGTTGCAAAAACAAAAGAGGGGCGAAGATAATAAATTCTTGTTAAAACTTGTTAAAGAAATGCCATTACCAATTGAATCTAGATTTAATATATTATTATCGAATTTAACAAAACAACATGTTGAGACATTTGAAGAGATTTCACAGAAATTTTCAATGGTGCAATTCCCACCAGATAAAGATTTAGAAATAACAAGATTAATTCAAGATAATATCATGAAAGGTATATTTAAATCTACAACAATCTCATCTTCACTTAATTATTTATTAAAATTAAGATCAATATCATCACAAGGGATATGTCGTGGTGATGATGTGATAATATATCATTTATTAATGAAACAAATGCACATACCTGACATATTTATATTTTTACAATTAATTCAATATAAGATCATGAATATGGTAAATGGATATGAGACATTGGCAATGAAACAAAATAATAAGAAAAGATGGGAAAATGTGGAAGAAGATTATAAATTTAATAATTGGTGGAATGTAATGGAACGTATAGATAATTCAGATCTTTTCCTTTGGATATTTGATCTGTTAACAATCTTATCAGATGAAAATAAATGTATTAAATTTATGATTAGTTTACCGATGTTAATAATAAAAGATTATCATTATGGATGGGATAGTTTAAGAACATTGCATGATGTTAAGATGTTTAAAGTGTTGTTCCCCGGTGATGATTCTACAGATTTGTTATATAAGAATCATCATTTCATGATTAAATTGTTATCATTATCTAAGAGTATTTAATATATATAAATTTTTTCAACTCAATAAATAGAAAAAATAATTAAGAGACAATTTTACATATAAAATTGAATCATCTGTTGCAAATATTGGAACAGATAACAAAACAACAAAAGCACCCATACACAAACTAAGGATGGTCACCGATTATACTTGGTCTTTGATATCAAATATCACTGGATCAATATCATTTTTCAGTTCATTTATATCATTATTCCCACAAATCATTGAAACATATCATGATAAGACAGTGGATGGTATATCACCATATTTCCTATTATGTTGGCTTTGTGGTGATATCACCTCATTGATTGGTGCATTAATGACAAAACAGTTAATGTTTCAAATAATGTTAGCAATATATTTTTTATTTAATGATTTATTTGTTTGTGGACAATATTATTATTATGGTGTATTACATGAAAATAAATTAGCTACAATGGGTCATGAACCTATTCCTGTTTTGTCTCGTGTGAATAGTAATCATCGTGGTGGGAGTCAAACTTCTGCACAAATGATAAGTGCATTAGTTGCCGTAGCATCAAATACAATCACACATACCAATGCAATGGCTGTATATAATAATAGACCAATGTTGCCACCTGGTGAAATACATAAGATATATCATGATGCTAATATAGGGATATTATTATCTTGGATTGGTGCATCATTTTATGTTGGAGCCCGTATCCCACAATTAATAAGAAATTACAAGAGAAAATCTACAGATGGGTTATCACCATTTTTGTTTGCCACAACGTTACTGGGGAACATTACTTATAATATAAGTATATTCACCAGTTTAAATTATATTCATAATGATGATAAATGGGGGTTTATTACACGTACAATGCCATTTATCTTTGGGAGTGCAGGTACTATTGCATTTGATTTAATATATTTTTATCAATATTATGTGTTGTATGCTGATGATAACAAACTAAGATCTTTAGAGAGAGAGATCCTTTCCACAGTCTCCTCAAGACAAAATACAGATCTAGACTCTGTGTTATCTAATGAAGTTATTATCAATACAACAACTGAACAAACACCATTACTCAATACTGTATAATACTGCACCACAAATGCACGTTACCATAGCAACACCGCATAATACACTATTTTACACAGTGATTTCCCACAGAAATTCGCTCGAGAAAAGTGAAATTTTCGGGAGGCGAAAAAATTAATAATCACAACAGCAAAGGATGAACGATCTACCGTTGTTGTTCTACAGTTGTTGTTGCTGTTGCTGTTCTGACTAAGAGTTGTTGTTGTTGTTCTGTGATGACAACTGATTAACAGGGCTGGATCTATCATCCCTTGTTCTGTACATCAAATTGCCCGTTCTTATTTACATAAGTATATAAAGAGTAAGTATCTCATCGGTTTATGAAAAGGTTCTTCCATTCAATTATACCATTAACAACAACAACAACACAGTTATTAAACAAAAACAAACAAAAGATGTCTCATCATAACAAAGTCACTATTATTGGTTCAGGTCCAGCTGGCCACACCGCTGCCATTTATCTTGCTCGTGCAGAGATTAAACCAATCATGTATGAAGGTATGTTAGCAAATGGTATTGCTGCTGGTGGTCAATTAACCACAACTACTGAGATTGAAAATTTCCCAGGTTTCCCACAAGGTCTTACTGGTTCTGAATTAATGGATAGAATGAGAGAACAATCTGTTAAGTTTGGTACTGAAATCATTACAGAAACCATTTCAAAAGTTGATTTATCATCAAGACCATTCAAGATCTGGCCAGAATTTTGTGAAGATGAAGAACCAATCACTACTGATGCCATTATCTTAGCCACAGGTGCTTCCGCTAAAAGATTACATTTACCTGGTGAAGATACTTATTGGCAACAAGGTATTTCTGCATGTGCCGTTTGTGATGGTGCTGTACCAATCTTTAGAAATAAACCTTTGGCTGTCATTGGTGGTGGTGATTCTGCTTGTGAAGAAGCACAATTCTTAACTAAATATGGGTCAAAAGTTTATATGATTGTTAGAAAAGATCATTTAAGAGCTTCTACTATTATGCAAAGACGTGTTGAACAAAATGAAAAGATTGAAATAGTCTATGATACCGTTACTTTGGAGGCAAAGGGTAATGGTAAATTATTAAACGCCCTAACCATTAAGAATGTTAAGACTAATGTTGAAAGTGAATTACCAGTTAATGGGTTATTCTATGCCATTGGTCATACTCCTGCCACTACTATTGTCCAAGGTCAAGTGGATACTAATGATGCAGGTTATATTCTTACTGTTCCAGGTTCTGCCATGACCTCAGTACCAGGTGTCTTTGCCGCTGGTGATGTCCAGGATTCAAGATATAGACAAGCAATTACATCTGCTGGTTCTGGTTGTATGGCTGCATTAGATTGTGAAAAATACTTAACCGAATTGGAAGATTAATAGCTATATCTTAATATCTTTATATAATAACTGCTCTTTTTACTTTATTTACTCTTTAAAAGTATACTATTTGATTAATCATATGGTATTTCAACTATTCAACTATTCCAATACATATTAATATATAATAAATAATTGTATTAGTATATTCTCCCCATCCGTTGCCATGACAACCTTTTCCCGGTTTGTATAAACACCCAGACACCGCGCTCTGAGTCATTTCCACACCAAAATAGAATTTCATATTAAAAATTTCCAAAGAAATCCACTGCAAGAAATATAAATTTATTTTATTTCTTAATAAGAAGAAGAACTTGAGATTATTGAGATTTACTAAGTATCACTGGATAAAAGCAATAGATATAGGTTGCTACGTTACTATAAAATACACCAAGAGTTAAACGCAACATGGATACAGTGGTTAAGAACACAAATAAACTGGTTTTAACACCACCAACTTTATCTCCAACTGATTTATATGATACAATCAATATTATAATTCCAATCCTTGATAATGAAGAACAGATTAATAATAATAATAATTCACATGAAATTTTTGTTAAGATTGCATCATTTTTATCATGTTTAAGAACATCGGGACTAGATCACAAGGCTGAATATATTGCAGAAGCTGCAAGAGCTGTATTAAATTATTCTGATTTAGTATCATCATCTCCTATGGTGAAAGATGAAGTGGTTATGGATATTGTTGGGACAGGTGGTGATGGTCAAAATACTTTTAATGTATCTACCTCATCTGCTATTGTTGCCTCGGGGATTCCAGGCATCAAGATAGTTAAACATGGTGGGAAAGCTTCGACATCAAATAGTGGTGCCGGTGATTTAATCTCAACTTTGGGTTGTGATGTTTCAAAAGTTAATGCTGTGACAGTACCACAATTATGGAATGATAATTCTTTCCTGTTTTTATTAGCTCCATATTTCCATTCTGGGATGAAATCGGTTGCATTAATAAGGAAACAATTAGGTATTCCAACAATCTTTAATGTATTAGGTCCATTATTACATCCAGTGGCCTCTTCGGTTAATAAAAGAGTCCTGGGTGTTTATTCTCAAGATTTAGCATTGGAATATGCTAAAGCCGCGGCATTAGTATATCCAAATAGTGAAACTTTTGTTGTTTGGGGTCATGTTGGGTTAGATGAAGTATCACCAATTGGTAAGACTACAATTTGGTATGTTAATACAAAAGCAAATGTAGAAGTGTTCGATATTGAACCTTCAATGTTTGGTTTAATGGAACATCCATTATCTCAATGTCTTTCCCTAGGGCCACAAAGTAATGCACGTATATTAAAAGAAGAAATCTTATCAGGTAAATATAAATTAGGTGATAATCATCCAATTTATGATTATATCCTATTAAACACCGCGGTACTTTATTGTTTAAGTGCAGGTTCTCGTGATTGGAAACAAGGTGTTTTAAAAGCTGAAGAAAGTATACAATCTGGTCAAGCATTAAAATCTTTATTAAATTTTATTAATAATGTTAAATCATTAAATGTTAATGAATTAAATGAAAAGGTTCCATTGAAAAAGATAAATTAACTTTTTTCTTTTCTATAAACGAAATTATATAATATTCCATTAACATAAATCAATCATACCATATACTTTTTATAATAAATATACTACATTTCTTCTAAAATTTGTATTCATCTTTTTTTTTTTTTTTTTCGTTACACAAACGCGTAATTTCAATTTGGATAAATAAACAAGAAGAAGAAGAGATCTACAAAATTATAGACTTATAACAACACAACACAACACATCACATCATATCACACTCAACCATGGAATTCACTCCAATTGGGTATATTAAGGGGAAACAATCTTCCACAACAACAACAACTACACAACCTAATCTTTCTCCAAGAAAATTGGATTTAAATAATTTATCAAGAAGTAGAATTGATGATGATACACAAGACGAATTAGGTCCATTGAGAAAACAACGTCGTGTTGATGAGAATGGAGCTAATGATAATAACACTTCGGGAAGATTGTTTAATGACGCTTCACAATTTGATGATACTATTCCAGAACTACAAAATAATAACAAGACTGCAAATATTCAAACCACAACAACAAATAATAATATCTTACCACCTGAACTTAATTCAAATACTCATGATATAATATCAAATGATAATATATCAAATCCAATTAAACAACAACAAAAGAGAATTGAAACTTTAGTAAGAACTGTAACAATGCTTAAGATGAAAAATGATGTATTAATTAATATCTTAAAACAAGATGATCCAAATAAATTAGATACAAATTTAAAATTAATTGATGATCTTTCAAAGGAAAAGGATAAAAATAATATCTTAACTAAAAATAATAATTCTTTACAAATTGAAATTAATAATTTAAAAGATCAATTATTAAATACTACAAAGGATGAAGACACTACTACTACTACCGTTAATAAGAATTTGATAAAAGAACAATCAATATTAAAATCACAATTAGAATCAAATAAATTAGAGATTCAAAATTTAAATAATCAAATTATCTCTTTACAAAATGATTTAGAACAAAAAAATTTAAAGAATGATAATGATACATTAAATAATCAAAAATTAAATGATGAAAAATTATTAAATTTAGAAACTAAAATCACTAAACTATCACAATCTGAGAATAAACATTTACAAGAAATTAAATCATTAAATTTAAAATTAAAACAATCTCAAGATGATTTAAAATCAAAGGAAATTAAATTTAATAATCAATTAAAAGATCTTCAAGATGAAAAATCCACTCTTAAAGATCAGTTACAATCTGAAATTAATCAATATAAATCTGAAATTGAATCATTAAATTTAGAGATTAATCAATTTCAAAATAATATTTCAAATCAAGATGATTTAATAAATAAACAAAATGAAACAAAGATAAAACTTATTGAATGTCAAAAGAATCTTGATGATAAAATTCATGAATTCAAAGAAGTACAAGCTGTTTTAAGGAATAAAGAGAAATTATTAAAGGAATTAGAAATTAAAAATTCAGATTTATCCAAAACAATTGATCAATTAACATTAAATTATAAGAATGCTTTAAAAGAGAAAAAATTGAAAATTGATACTTTAAATGCTGATTTAGAAAATTATCAAATACGTTATGATAATGAAATTAAAAATCAAAATGATTATATTGATGAAATTAATTCATTAAAAAATAAGATTAATGAATTAACTGAAATCATTTCCACACATAAGGATGAATTAAATAACATTAATTCAAAGGATAATTATGTTCAAGAAGCAAATGATAAATTGAGGAATGAAATTTCAAATTTAGAAAATGAGATTCTTAATTATAAAGATACAATTAATCAACTTAAAGATGAAATTTATCAAAATGGAAATGATTTACAAAATGAAAAGGAACTTAATGTTGAAAAGGATAGAAAGATTGTATCATTACAAAAACAATTAGATGATTTAGAAACACAATTTTCCACAAAGACTAATATTGTTTCTGAGAAGGAGAAAGAATTGGCTAGATTAATTAGACAATCTAATCAATTTAATGATGAAAAGACCCATCTTAACGAAGAAATTAAATTTTATAAAGATAAATTAATTAAATCTAATGAAAGAATTAAATCTTTAGAAAATCAACTATTTCAAGCTACAATTAAGACCTCTGATGAAACTTTAAACATTATAAACACCAAGAATAATGAAATTCAAACACTAAAGGATGAATTAAATAAAATTACTAAAGAATTAGATAAGACATTAAAAACAAATAATTTAATTGAATCAAAATTGTCAAGAAAACATCAAACAAAGATTAAAGATCTTCAAGATGAAATTAAATTATTAAATGATATGTTAGGTTCTAAAAATGATGAATATGAAACATCAATTAGAAAATTAAATGATGAAATTGATGATTGGAGACAAAGATATAATTCATTGAATGATACTTTACAAAGGCAATTAGAAGAAGCACAACAATCTTCCACGGCATCATCATCACAGAGAGGAAGACAAACTAATGAAATTGATCAATTAATGCAAAATAGAAGCGATTTATTAAATCATATTGATAAATTAGAGAAAAATCTTCGTTCTTTACAAAATGATAATGATGATTTGAAAACAGAAAATAACAAGATAAAACAATCACATTCAAAATTATCTGATGGTATGTCTAAATTATTAAATAAATACAGAGAAAGAAAGACAGAATTTAATAATAAATTAATTGATCTTGAAAATGAAAATATTAGATTAGAAAGATTAATTGAGAATGAAAGGTTTAATAATATAACAAGACAAAATGAATTGAATTCAATGTCAAATTTGGATAATAATTCACTTCAAAAGGATATTATTGAATATTATAAATTAAGATTTTATAACGAAGTGACTAATAATAATGATTTAAAAGTTCAAAATGAATATTATAAGAATGTATTGAATGCAACATTAGAACAAATTAAATTAGATTCAAGAAGAATTAAAAGAGAATTAAATCCAATATCATCTCCAACATTTGGATTTGACACTAATAATGATTATCAAAATGATGAATTTAACAGATATGATCGTCCATATAGTTCAACTAGTGTTCCATTCAATAATTTACCAGCAAGATATTCTACTCCTGAAGTTAGATATGCTTTATTACGTAAATGTAAGATAAAGGCTAAATTAGTATTTGCTTGCGTCAGATTCAATAGATTGGCAGGACAACATGATAAATACTCTAAAAGAATCAATTATCTAAAGAGAAGAATTGAAAATCAACGTGAAATGAATCGTGATGATAGATATTCCTGGTAATTTCATTTATTATTAATACATATATATATATACATTTCATTAGCATTAGCATCATTATTATATAAGTATTATAACCTATAAATATGTAACAGTCAATTATTATTTTTTTTTTTCCTTTTCTGAAGAATATTAGTTATTTTTAGTGTGAGTTTCTCTTGATATCGTTATACTCTACTTTTATATCTTGTAATCGATCTTTAAACGTTTGAACAATCATGTCAATTTGATCCATCATATCAAAATGATTCTCCAATTCATCACATTGTTTCAAGATATGTTTAAAATGGTCAATGTTTACATCGATTTGTCCCCGTATTATATCATCACCAATTAATTGATTCTGTCTCTTACACAACATATCTGTTCTGTATTGAATCGATTGAACATGATCATTGATCTTATATAATAAATAATCATAATCTACAATTAATTTATTGATCCCCAAAGCATCTTCTTCCTCGTTTGATTTCGTTCTTTCAAGGTTATTGCTCATTTCTTAACTACTTGTCTTGTTCCAAACCTTTATATACTACTACCTCCCGACACTTGCCATTGGATACTTGACACTTTGTTCATTAATCAATTCATACAACCTTCAAATCTTAATTATTTATTGCTGGTTTCACTTTAGAAATTTCAATCTTCAAAAAAGTGACAAATTTTGGACAAAAAATTGAAATTTACAAACGTAAAGAACTTGAATTTGTCTAACAGTCAATTGTTGAATCAAAAACAGTTATTTATAGGATAACAGGATCTTCCAAGACTAGTTTAAACGTAGTATATCAATCCACAAAGACGAAACTGGAGCCAAGGGATAAACAACAATCTAAGAAAAGAGGAATCAATCAAGTTTTATTCATTAAGAGGCTTAACACACAATTTACAACCCTTTGACTGTTTAATTAATTAATTAATTAACTAATTTATTTATTTACAATACTGAACCAATAAACAATATACAATGTCTGGAATTTATTTAAGTGACAGACCAGTGAGAAGAGCTCAACCAGTGGGTAACTCTTTAATGAGAAAGATTCAAAGAGCTTGTAGAATGTCTTTACCTGAACCAGATCTAGCCTTAAATTTAGATATTGCTGATTATATCAATGAAAAACAAGGTGGTTCAAGTTATGATGCTTGTAATGCTATTGTGAAATTGATCAATAATAGAGATACACATACCGCAGTCTTTGCATTGGCACTTTTAGACGTCTTAGTTAAGAATTGTGGGTATCCAATCCATTTACAAATCTCGAGAAAAGAATTTTTAAATCAATTAGTGAAAAGATTCCCTGAACATCCACCTTTACGTTATTCAAAAGTTCAAAAATTAATTTTAACTGCTATTGAAGAATGGTATCAAACCATTTGTAAACATGCTACTTATAAAGATGATTTAAATTATATTAAAGATATGAGAAGATTATTAAAATATAAAGGTTATTTATTCCCAAGAATTCAAGCTGCGGATTTAGCCGTTATGAGACCAACTGATCAATTAAAGACTGCTAGTGAAATTCAAAAAGAACAAGAAATTGCTCAAGCAGCTAAATTAGAAGAATTAATTAGAAGTGGTAAACCAGAAGATTTGAAAGAAGCTAATAAATTAATGAAAATTATGGCTGGTTTCAAAGAAGATAATGTGGTTCATGCTAAACAATCTGTTAATAATGAATTAAATAAATTAAGACGTAAAGCCGATTTATTAAATGAAATGTTAAATACTACTAGTGAAGAAGATTTACTAAATAATGAAACCATTGAGGAATTATATGGTGCTTTAAAAGGTGCTCAACCAAAATTCCAAAAGATTATTGAGGAAGAACATGAAGATGATGGTCTTGTTCAAGATTTATTGAAATTCAATGATGTTGTCAATCAATTATTAGAAAAATACTCTTTGATTAAGATCGGTAACAAATCTGCTGCATCAAATATTAACCCAGAAGCCATTTCCACTCAACAAGTTCAAGAAGAAAATGGTGCTAATGGTGGTGCTTTAGCTAACGAAATCAATTTAATTGATTTTGATAACGATGGTGCTGATACTGCTTCTCCATCTCCTGCCCCACAACAATTAAACTCTGATCCGTTAGCTGATTTATTAGGTGATTTCAATGATTTATCTGTTACATCTAGTGATACCACTAATCAACCAATTTCTTTAGGTGTTGGTGAAATCTCTTTAGATAACCCATTTGCTTCTAACAACAATTCTATCTCTGCTGTAACCAGTAGCAATAATAACACTACTACTAACATCAACAACAACAATACTTTAGATTTACTTTCAGATTTAGGTTCAACTAATAATACTGTTTCTCCACCACCACCAGCCCCACAACATAACAATACTGAACCATTAGATCTATTCGGCGACTTCACCACCCCAGAAACCAAAAGCGTTCCACAAGCTGTTGAAAGAGTCTTAGTTAACAGTGATGCTAATCTTAAGGTTGAAATTCAACTTACCAGAGAATCTGATTCTGTTATTAAAGCTAAGATATTTTTCTCTAACTTAACATTCAATCAAATAACTAATGTCACCTTCTCGTTAGCTGTTCCAAAATCTATGCAATTAAAATTACAACCACAATCAAGTAGTATTTTAGCTGCTGGTGCTCATGATGGTATTACCCAATATGCATGGATTGAAAACGCAATGATCAACGCTTCCAAACCATTAAAGGTTAAATGGAAAATTACTTACTCTGCTAATGGTGCCCCAGTAGAAGGTACTGCAGTCTTAGCTTTACCAAAAATTTAAAGTGAAATAGAATAACTTATATCAATATTATATAAGACTATTGTGGTAAATTTTTTAAACATTTCCTACTCATTTTAATATACCATAGTGGTTTTTTCAAACAAACACAATTTCTTTATCGTTTTTTCTACTCTCAATTTTGTACTTTATTACCATCATTACATTTGTATATAATCAATATCATTACTTATGTAGTATCTTTTATTCAATGAACTCACGCTTTCTCTAACATTTTCAAGACTCATTTCATAAATAACTAATGTAAATTAAGTTAAAATTATATGCAAGTAGTGTCTATATGATCATATATAATGGCGCTAAGTTTCATAGCCTCATCAGTATTACATTCACCTTATTTTTGAAATCTTTGTAAAATCTCAAGTGGAGTAGGTGATTTTATCTTGTTGGCGTTAGAAGTATTCGAGTCTGAGGAACTGGCTTTGTCATTAACAGTAGTGTTACTTTGTTCTCTCTTTGGTGCCACACCACTACTTGGCACATTCAATGATTTGTTGTTATTAACTGCAGATCCTTGTGTTGAAGCTTGGGCTTGGGCTTGGGCTGCAGCTTGTTGTTGTTGCTGCTGCTCATATTTTAAAGTCTTGTAATATGATTTAGCGGCTTGGAGGGCAGTTTCAGCAGACAGATGTGGTTTTTGTAGTTGTATCTTACGAGCGTATATTTCAATAATTTCTTCCTCGGTATATCTGTTTTGTCCGTTACTAGATGGTGGTTGTCTGGCAGAATTATTAGCAGTTATGGTGTTATTTCCAGAATCGGCTCCGTCTGCCACGTTTGCAGGGTTTCTGGAAGCACCTCTTGAAAGTTGAATAGATATTTGTGATTGAGAGTTGGAAGTTGGAGATTGACTGGTGTTTTGACCTTGATTTTGGTTTTGATTTTGATTTTGAGCTGCTTGTAATTGCTTTTGTTGTAATCTGTTCTTTGCATTTCTTCTCAATTGAATGTCTCTTCTCAATGCCTCATCCCTTTGTGCTTTTAATTGCGACATCTCAGCTGGTGTAGGGATCTTCATATTCTTACAATCTAGTGGCTTTCTAGGTTGAGTTGGATTTGGACGTGGTACATTTTCTCTTTTTTTAATACATCTTCTCATCACTTCAAACATACTTGCCCAACGCAAACGTCTATGACCTCTTTGGATTGATTCGTTCCCAACACCTAATGGAGAAATTCTTCTGTTTTGTCTTTGTTGAAATTTATGAGCTTCAATTAACCACTGTTGAGCGCTATGAGCCCTTGGCCCCTTAAGGTCATTAAAGTTAAACTTTTCATTCAATTGAACAAATCTTTCAAAACATTGCCATGGAGTTCTTCTTTCGATATTAGATAAGTAAGATTTGCTAGATCTATGAATCATATTAGCACTAATCAATTCCCAATTATACGCATATGTGTTAATATTTCTCACTAATTCTTGATCATCTTCTGGTAGCCAAATAGTTGGAGTTCTATTTTGTAAATATCTTAATGATGGAACTGGAGGAGGTCTTAAGTAATGACTTCTTCTATTACCATAAAACATCCCTCTTCTTTTACTCAATTGCACTAATGATTGCTCATCTTCCACAAGCTGTCTTTCAACCAGTTTGAAAAAATCATCATCTTCTAAGGTAACCATCGATTTAGAGATTGGAGCAAATGGAATTTCATGAGGTTTCCTAACCTCATCCTTTTTGTTAACACCCATGTAAATCGGAACTTGGTCAGCAATATTTCTCTCTGTGGAACCAAATTCTGACAAGGATATTTGTAATTTAAATGGTTTAACTTCTCTTTCAGCCATCGATTTTTCATAATCTTCCACTGAAAATTTAGGTAAAGTCTTTGGAAAGATTTCTTGAGATGGATCCGGCCTTTCTAATAATTTAGATATATCAATGGTTTTTTCTGCCGAGCTTATAAGGTCAGATTTTGAATCATTTTCTGCGCCATCTTCAGAAGTTGTATGCTTAGAAGTACCATCTGTAAGAGTAGCCTCTTCAGATTTATCATCTCCAGTCTTCTTATCATCTTCTATTTCGTCTTTATCACTTTCCTTTACATCTTCCTTTTGGTCTTCCACTAGGTCCTTTTTATCATCGTCCGAAACATCTTCATTGCTGTCTGGAATAATAATATCAGAAGTATCATCATCAGGTTTGTCAGTCGTGGTTTTTTTAACACCATCTTCATCATTTGTTGTGATCTTCATATCATCTAATTTGTCACTATCATCTGTTAAGAAATGTGGTGATTTAGTCTTTACACAACAAACTTCACCATAATTCCAATAATCCATAACAGCCTGAGCAATGGTGGTACATACAGCAATCTTATATTTTTTACCTTCATCAAAATCTGCTTGCATCCATTTTGCCTCATCTAATAATGTCTGATGATGTGTGTGTGTATTATTCCATGGATCAATAAACTTTTTAGGTTGTCTTAATGACCAAAGTCCTAATCTTTTCAATTCTTCGATTCTTGAACTTACCACTGTAATTCTTGCTTCATTTAATGCATTATTTATAAGCTCTGTAGTAAGTACTTTGTGTGTTCTTGGGATTAAATTAATTAATGGTAATGTTTGAGCCATGTATCGGAGTTCAGCTAATGGGATAGCTTGTGCCACTTTAGATGGAACGTTCTCTTTCATCAAAAGATATACAAGATCCTTCGTATTTATATTGTCTGAAACATAACCATCAGTTTGTTCAATTCTTTGTTCTTTTTCTGATTTTAACTCTTTAATCAATGGTGTTTTTAAATTTTCGCTTGAAGTTACAGGAGTAGTTTGTGGTAGTTTCATATTTGGATCAATATAATATGTGGTCCTTATCATTGGAGGTTCTTTCATTGTAGCAGATGTCATACGATCATAATTATAACTAACATCTTCAAAATGTACTTTATTCTTTTTATAAGCTGGTTCATTATTATCATCATTATTATTATTGTTGCTATTTTCATTATTATTTGAAACATTTGAAATATTTTCTTGTTTAATCCCATTTTCTATCATTGAGTCAGATTTTCTCTTATTATTATTATTATTATTATTAGTTATTTTGAAATTTGTATTACTACTACCTTCTGAATTATTTCTTAAATTAGGAGCACTGCTTGGGGTTTGTTTTTGAATAATTGGCCTAATTCCAGCATTATTAAATGAAATATCTCCAACTCTTTTAGTATTATCTGGAAGTTTTTTGGTATTTAAAGCTGCAGCAATAATCTTATCTGGACTTGTACTCTTAGCTTTATTAGTAACAATCGATGGTGTAGTTGATGTAACTATACTTTTACTTCTAACATTCTTATTAATATGATTATGATTATTATTATTCATTGTTTGAATACTACTTGTTGATATACTTCTTCTTCTAGCATTTCGTAGAGATCCCTTTAAAGAAGTAGTATTGAATAAAGGATTTGTTTGTCTTTGTCTTAGAATATTAATATGATTTTGATGAGGTAATGTAGCTGATTGAAATCTTCTATTCTTCCTTATATCATTTTTGTTTAAGAAACTATTTAATTCATTTCTAAAATCATTTTCATCTTTAATATTTAATAATTCACTTAACCTTGAAACACAGTACAGTTCGATTAATTTCTTATTTCTAGAGTCTAACAAATTGTTATTTGAAGGAGATTGGGTGATTATGTGTGTATTATTGCTAGTGCTTGGAGATTGAGTATTTGAATTATAATTACTAATGGAACCACTCTTTGTTCGAGGTGGAGCACTGGATTGTTTTGTATTTACAGCATGTGGCTGCGGTGCAACATTAGACCTTGAGGACATCGTTGTGTATGTGTATATGAGTTTATCTAATGGATATTCCTTCAATTGAATATAGTAATATCTGAATACTTAGTAAATCAGACTTTAAAAAACAACAATAACCTCAATTTTCACGGATATGCAACTAAATTAAACGGTTTAAAATAAATTGTCCTATCTTATATCAGTCTTGAAATACCAAATAACTTAATTGTGGGTCCGTTCTTACACGTTCAAACCTTGGTTAACCAGTTGTTTATGGCCTCTTAATTTGTTAATGGCGGTCTGGAAAGAAATCAAACTTCTTTTTCAAAACAAAGAAAAATTGGCGAAAAAAAACAACACCGACTTCAAAGGTATCACGTGACCTTAAAGTGTCAGTAAATAATTGATATTTAATATGATTTATTCTTATTTTTAATATATAATTCAAGATTTCTACCAGCTGGCAATTTCTTGTTCTAATTCATTAATGGACTTGGTTAGTCCATCATGAGTCATGACCATATATGAACTGATGATCCCCTTCCTGGCGTCGGATTGGAAATTGATCTTAGCATGTTTTTCAAAAAATCTATCTTCTTCATGGAAGTAATCGATTTCATCGTTCTTGACACGCTTCTTAGATCTATCTACTGTAGACTTGGTTAAATCTTCATCAGTATCGAAATTAACTTCGTATTTTCTAGAGATTATCACATAGAAATCATAATTTTCGCCATCACCTAGGCTTTTGGAAACATCATCTAGTGTAATCTTATATAATGGGGGAACCACTTCAGGTGGCATATTAATTAAACGTTCACTCATGACAAGAGCACATCTTTTGTTACCAGTGTTATCTAAAGTTTGTAAGAAAGTAGCTAATCTTGGGTCCACTTTCATTAAATATTTAGCATAATCACTTGTTTTATTATCCTTGTAATCAATGAATGAAAGAAAACAATATGGATCGGATTCTGGACCATCAGTTTTGATGGTAGTCATTGGAGAGGCTAACATTAAATCAGCCAATGCGCTTAATTGTATTCTATTACTTTCTTGTGGACCAAATAATTGACGAGAAAGATTCTTTAAAGCATGGAAATCCACATCTGGGTTACCATTGTAGAAATCAAAATCAATATTGACAATTTCTTCACTATCATCCATCTCAACCTCTTTACCAGTGGTTTCTTCATTTTCAGAATCGGTACTACTGATATCGATTTCGGATTCATCAGAAGAACCGTTTTCTTCCTCATCGTTACGTCTCTTTCTGTTTGTTAATTCACTTAATTTAAGAGTAGTCACCATCTTGTTGTATTGCTATATATATTGCTCCCCTTGAACAAAGATTGGTACACTATCAACTTACATATTCTAACTCTTAATAGAGTGAAATATCGATCTTAAAAATTTTCAATTTTTGCGATGGGATGAAATTTAAAGATCTTTAAATTTTATGTAAGAATATATGCTTTGAATGAATTAAAAACATAAGAAGTGCTGATATTGATACGGTTATCCATCCAAAGAATTTTGAAAGTGGGATCAACAAAAATATAAACAAACTTTAAAATGTCTGATAACGAACTTTTGAAACAAATTGAACAGTTAAAGGCAGAAAATGCCACTTTAAAGAAAGAATTAAATGATTACAAATCAAATGACGAATATCCAATGTCATTAGAGGAATATAGACGTTATGGTAGACAAATGATTGTGGAAAGCACTGGTGGTGTAAAGGGCCAATTGAAGTTGAAAAATGCTAAAGTATTGGTTATTGGTGCCGGTGGGTTAGGTAGTCCCTCACTCCCTTATTTAGCGGGTGCCGGTATTGGTCAAATTGGTATTGTCGATAATGATATTGTCGATACATCAAATTTACATAGACAAACCATTCATGACTCTACAAAAGTTGGTATGTTAAAATGTGAATCTGCTAAACAAGTTTTAAATAAATTAAATCCGCATGTTAATATTGTTACATATCCAGTAAGATTGAATTATAGTAATGCGTTTGATATATTTGAAGGTTATGATTATGTCTTAGACTGTACAGACACTCCATTAACTAGATACTTGGTTTCTGATGTTGCTGTGAACTTAGGGTTGACTGTTGTGTCTGCCTCTGGGTTAGGTACTGAAGGTCAATTATCCATCTTAAACTTCAAGAATGTTGGTCCATGTTATAGATGTTTCTATCCAACTCCGCCACCACCAAATTCGGTTTCATCATGCCAAGAAGGTGGTGTCATTGGTCCTTGCATTGGGTTAGTTGGTGTTCTCATGGCTGTGGAAACTATTAAATTGATTCTTGATGTTTATACTATTGAAAACTTCCAACCATTCTTAATGATGTACTCGGGGTTCCCACAACAAACTTTAAGAACTTTCAAGATGCGTGGTAGAAAAGCTAATTGTAAATGTTGCGGTGATCAACCAAGTATTACAAGAAAGACTATTGAATCTGGTGAAATTAATTATGAATTATTTTGTGGGTCCAGAAACTATAACGTCTGTACTCCAGATGAAAGAATCTCTGTGGAAATGTTTGAATCTGATTATCATGCTGCTAAGAAAGATAATAATTATATTCTTTTAGACGTTAGACCTTCTCACCATTTTAATATTTCTCATTTCCCAGATGCTATCAACATTCCAGTTAAAGAATTAAGAGATATGAATGGTTCATTCGAAAAATTGAGGGAAAGAATTCCAATTATTAATGAAGATAGTGAAATATTAGTGCTATGTCGTTATGGTAATGATTCTCAAATTGCTACTAGATTATTAAAGGATCAATTTAAAATTTCAGATGTTAAAGATATTAGAGGTGGGTTCTTCTCTTACATCGATTCCATTGATCCATCTATTCCAAAATATTAGGATAAACTGTTGATATAACGTTACAATTTTTTTTGGGATTATTCTTATTTTTACATAGTCAGTTTTATTTATATATACACTCTCTTTTTTGTTAATTTATCTCAAGCTTGTACAAAACAACTTTATACGTAATATTATTATGAGATGGTTTAAATTTATTCAAGAGGTAGTCCCTCAATAGTTAATAAACCAGCCGTGTTACTAAATGCAAAGAATTTACAACCTGCTTTTGTTTCATTCCATTTAGTTGCTGTTATAGAAGTCCCAGATGGGTCAATACCAACTTTGTTGGTTTCCCCAGTACTTGATTTAGAGACCGCATAAGTATTATCCAATCGATATTGCTTGGTTTGAAGATTATATTCCCAACCCCATAATTTCAATGACCTGTGGATAGTAGAGGAGTTTTTAATACCAGCCAGTATCTTTCTAGCCAAATTATCAACATAAACTTTCCCATCTGCAGTACCGGTTAATAATAATGGATGAAATCTAGCAGCTCCAAAGGATAACACGGTGGATTCCCTCGATATCACATTATGAGAAGCAAATGATGCCTTTGGTGTCATACAACGTATGGAATTGGAAGCATCACCAAATACTACTAGTGATAATTGCGGAGAATAAACAATGGGCATAGTATTATTACCACGAAGCCTTAATAGCGTACATTTAGTCGAAGAAATATCTCTTGTGTCATAAATATGGAAATAACCATCAACAGCTACACTGGACACCGTAGTGGCTTCGGTTGGAAAATATGAGGCAACAATAGATATAATATATGAATCATGAACTTTATGATAATAAGATGGGAAACTTGATGGATCAAAAATGTCAAATTCGGCAACATACCCATTCTTAAAACCACAAACAATAAATTCCGGCGATAAGAAATCAAAACTGGTAATATATGAGCCTTTTAATGAAATTGAAATTGATGGTATTTCACATTCTAATATTAGATGTGTATCTTCCTTCTTAATTTGAATACCTTTAAACGAGCCATCTTGAGCAAGGAAGGTCAATAGACCAAGATCATTCTTTTTGGAGTAACCTTCGTGCCATTTCAAATTCCAAGTATCACCGAAATTATGTAAAATAGTTTGAATTTTAACGAATTCTAACGTTTCTGGATTAAATTCGATGATTTCAATACATGCGTAATGAGTTTCTTTATCAAACATTTCTAAATGTGGATCGGCAGGATTTTCACCGTGTTGGGAAATTGCAACAGCCAAATATTGCTTTTGAACTTCATCAGATTCTTTATTCAACCAAGCGATATCTGTTATTAACCCACCTGCATTATATACAAACCCTTTTCTGTTACCGTCTTGGAAAACTGGGAACTCGACCTTTTTACCTGTATTTAGACTCGTTTCAGTATCACCTATTATCACATCTAATGGAATTCTTCTGTAAGTAAATAGTTGTTGCAAAGATTCTCCATCTAATTGTTTGTAATGTGTATCTCTGTCCTTCAATTTTTCAGCGGGAATTGAATACTTGGCACAAAGAGGTTCAGCGTTAACATAATATGTGGATTTGGGATCTATATTGGATTTCGGGAAATCAAATAAATGTGCTTCAAACCCATCTTTAATCTTAGCTAACGGCAATAGTCTTTCTGGGTTTACCCCATATAATCTTTCCACTTTATCTCTAGCCCCAGATAAATCTTTTAATGATCTTACAATTCTATTCTTAGCCACCAAGATAGATTTCTTTTTTGGTGTAGATTTCGGTTTAGGGGTGGCTTTGCGTTTTTTGGCAGATAATTCTTTAACAGAGGTCTTTGGTTTTCTACCACGTTTCTTATTTGAGGGATAAGAATCTTCTACAGTCTCTTCTCCAGCATCATCATCTTCATATTGTCCATCTTCTTGAAGACTATTATCTATCACTAAATCATTATCGACTAAATTGTTATCATTGTCCAATTCCTGTTCATTTTCACTCTCAATCAATACAAAGTCGCCATCTGCATCATCCTCATCGTCATCATTATTAGTTTTTTTCTTTTTAGCTGGTGTTTTCTTCTTAATGAGGGTCTTAGCATTCTTACGCTTTGTTACTGTTGATTTTATATTTCTATTTGAAGTGTCTGAGATAATATCACTTGATTCCACAACGTCAGTTGAAGCATCAATGTTATTATTGTCTTTATTAAATTGAGTAAATTCATCTAAAGAAATTAATTTATTTAAATTTTCAGTAGCCTTCTTAGATGCTGCTCTTCTTGGTCTTCTTCTTGTATGTTTTTCATTATTTTCTTGTTCTTCTGAGTGATTAGTCTTAATATCTTCAGAAATTGCTCTAACAGCTTGAGCTACAATAGTACTATGATCTTCATTTAAATTGAAAATATTGTTATCATCGTTAATCAATTGCAAATCATTTTGATCCAATGATAAACTTGATTGATTTGTTGTTGTATTTTCATTTGTTGTAGTTTGACCTGAATTGACTTGTTGATCATCAGATGTGCTATGCTCAGGTAGATCCATTTGTAGCGGAGGAATTGCAAATATTCAAATTGTGATTACTAAAAAAAAAAATACAATAAAGAGAATTGATTTAATATTGAAATATTTCAGTGTTTCTCAATTGAATTGAATCTATTACGCAGTGTATTAAATGGGATATGGTTCTTTCTTGTAGAGACTCTTTGTTCTTAAAGATGGTTTAAAGGATCTTTAACGTTTGAATTTTAATTAAAAACAAAATATTGCTCCTTCTAAAATTTGAACGCGTTCTCATTTTCAAATATTAGATCTTTAAAGTGTTCTATTACAAATAAAGGTTAAACAGAAATAAGATATAAAGAAGGATGTAAAATGGCTTCTAAAATATATGTATAAATAATACTGATATATGTATGTATAAAGTTATATATCATAATCAGTTTTCAGCATCTTGTAATTCTTGTAAAGCATTACTCAAATCTTCAATCAAATCATCAGCATTTTCTACACCGATAGAGACTCTTATTAAAGTTTGATCAATGTATGGATCAGTCATGGCTCTCCATTCTACTAATGATTCAATACCACCTAAAGAAGTTGCATGATGGAAATATTTCAATTTCGGTGGGAAGTTCTTACATTGATCTTTATTCTTTAAACTTAAAGAGAAGACAGGACCATAACCACCCTTTAATTGTTCTTTAACGAACGGTTCAGTTTGTAATGAAGAATGATATAATTTATCTAAAACTTTATCAAATTTATTACGATTATCATTTAAAAATTTAACTACTTTTGTGGCATTTTCAGATTGTTTCAACATTCTCATTTCAAAAGTTCTTAAAGATCTTAATAACATGAAACTTTCTAAATTGGCCACATTAGTACCTAGATAAATTCTATCATCTTTTAATTGTTTTGCAGTTTCATCATCTTTCACCACAATAACACCACTTAATAAATCTGAATGACCACCAAAATATTTTGTTGCAGAATGCATAATAATATCACAACCAAAATCCCAAACATTTTGTAAAGGTGGTGGAGCAAAAGTAGAATCAATAAGCAATAAAGCACCTTTGAAATGGGTCTTATCTGCAATATCTCTAATATTATAAGAGGTACCATAAGGATTTACAGGTGTTTCTAAATGAACAATATCACCCTTTTGAGCATATTTTTCAATATCTTCTAAAGAATGTTGTTCCATACCATTTGTTCTAGTGATAATATTAGCAGCAGCACGACAACCATGGTAACTTTGACCAATAAACAATCTTTTTGGGTTGAAATGAATAATTGCAGCATAAAATGCAGAGACACCAGAATTATAAATTACTGCATGGCCTTCTAAGATATCAGAAAAGATTGATTCTAATCTGGTACTGTTTGGATGAGCTAAACGAGAATAAACAGGTTTCTTTTCCATGAAATCTAAGTTTTCACGTTCAGTCCACGGAATTAAATCATTATTATCATAACGGAATGTAGTAGAAACATTAATTGGTGGTGCAACATCTGGGACTCTGTTGTCTTTGTCATCATCATGAATCAATTTAGTAGCTAATTTAGCCATTGTAAAATTGTGGGTGTGTCTTTATCGTTTAAATTGAGTTCTTTTTGAAAGAAGATATTAATTGGAGAAAGATCTATCCAGAAGGAAATGTTTCTTGAAACTATCACTTTTTTTCCCAAACCTTTATATATCAAATGAGTTAACTGATTACAAAAAAATATTCCAACTGGAAGCAAGAAGAGATAAGCCTTAATTGCAAAATGAGTAATTTACAAAAAAATGATAAACTCAATTGAACGTTAATAAAGACATGTCTTTGTTTATAATTCTTGTTCCAGAAAGAAAACATTGTATATTTTACACAGTTTACCTTTAAATCATATGACTTGGCAAAACGTCCAAATTTAAGGCGAAAAAGGGAGTTTTCGATAAGAACAGACTGAAATCTGATCTTGAAGAAAATTGAGATCTTGAAACTGAGATCCAGTGGTGCCTTAATGAGTGGATATTTAGTTACAATGGTGTTTAACTTGCAGTGTAGTGTTGTGGTGGTTGAATCATATTAATAAAGAGAGTGATAGATCAATTTACTGTATTACGTGTAGTTTAAGATGGAATCTGGTAGAATATCCCTTATCTTGATCCAATAATGTCCAATATATAAACATTTTAACTAACTTTACATTAATTGAATAAGTTATTTAATTGTATAATTGTAACAGTTGTATATCCTAGATGGAAATACACACAGAATTTATTGATTATACAAAATAATACTAACAATAAGTTTCAAACCAATCTATAGATTAAGAATTTTTTGGTCGATTTATTAATCAAGCATTATAGTTTAAAACATTAACAATTTATTATAACTTCAACAAGATAAATGTTACTTTAACAGCGCCTTTGTATGTTGTCTTTCTGTTATTCCTACTTTTTGCCATATCAAAATGTGACAAATTTCACATTTGAAAAATATTGAAAAATTCAATGAGTATCAAAATTTGTTTCAATTGCACTTAAATACATTGAAACGATGATTAAAATCATAATTTATGACACATTTGAGAAAACAATTGTTTAATATACCCTAAGATAATAAGTAAGGATTGTGTGTGTCTTTTCGATTTGCTTTATATTTATTAATAATGAGTTCCTCTGACAGTGATGATGATTTTTTCAATGTTGCACAAAGTGAAGCAGACTATAATTTTAATGAAAAAAATGTACTAATTCAATCAAAATCTCAATTACCTACAAGTTTGAATATTGTCAAACAATCCACAACTTATACCAATACATTAAGTAGATCAAGTTCTGAAGAAAGTCTGGTTTCACTCCGAAAGTCTACAACTGAAAAAATTGAGTCAGCCAAAAAAGATAGTAATAATAGTGCAAAGGCTATCACCACCACAACAAAAGATGATGATAAAACTACAAAAAGAGGTAGAAGAAGAACAAGAAGTGATATTTCATTTTCCTCGAATTCTTCTCCAAATAACAGTCTAGAAAGATCTAGATCTAATTCACTCGATTTAGAACGTAAGAGACCAAGAAGATCTGTCCCAGAACCAGATGAGAATGATGATTTCTTTAAAGAATTGGAAAATCTGCCTTCTCCAACACCTAATATTAATACAACAACCACTAAAGAAAATTCTATTGAAGTTTATACAAGTCATTCCAACGAAACAACGCCATCAACGGCAACACAATTAGCTTCACGATCATCTTCAATCCCAATTGTTCACTCAAATCCAAAAAGAGTTTATAAGATTCGTTTCTTGTCTAAATTAGAAGGGACAATAAATAAAAGTGTTCAAGTTAAAGTTTTAGGGAAATATACATTTGAAAAAATATTACCACCTGCATTAGCAGGTTTAATTAAAGCATTTCAAGTACCAGCAATAATGAAAACATTTTATGAACCAAATAATGTTTCATTATATAGAAATGAAAGTGTAAAATTATTGAAATTTATGAATTGTAATTCATTAAATATACCACAAAGTTTTGAAAATGAAATCTCAGATGTTGAAATTGTACTAGTATCAAAGGAGAAGGAAAAAGAATATGAACAAGAACTTAACGATAGAATATTTACAGATAAAGATTCACTTACCGAGTCAACCACACAATCAGTATCAAATAAATCTATTGAATTAAATAAAAATGAAATTGAACAACAATTTGAAGATGAATTAAAAGATAATGAAATTGAACAACAATTTGAAGATGAATTAAAAGATAATGAAATTGAACAACAATTTGAAGATGAATTAAAAGATAATGAAATAAATGATGATAATACAAAATTAAATCTAGATGGTGTAGGGAATTCAACTGTCGATGAACCGTTAATGAAGATCGCTCTATTAGGGCATGATAATAAGAAACTTTATGTCAATGTTAGAAATTCAACCCCATTCAATAAATTAGTTGAATATTATAGAATTCAAAAACAAGTACCACAATTTAAAAAAATCATATTATCCTTTGATCATGATGATTTAGATTTAGACGAATGTGTAAAAGATTATGATATGGAAGATGAAGATGTCATTGACGTCATTGTTAAATAATCAAAAAGTGTTAAACATATATCTTAAGATGCATTGTTTTAGATAATAATTAATAGATGTATATATATACTAAGAACAATATATATGTGAACAAAATGTAATAGTATAAAGATTCCTCGAGTTTCAATCAGTATTCTCTATATTGTTGCATATAAAAGGTCAACTTGAAGTATCTATTATTTTTTTTTATTTCAAGCAAATCGACATTTTTAACATACTTTTAACTTCTTCCATTAGGTAAACGTTTTGGTTTTTAGGGAGGCTTAAGTCTCAGTAAATATTTTTGTTGAAGATAAATTTAAAGACAAACAGAAACATTAATTTATATAAGTTTAAAAATATAGAGCTAGAGATATATTTCCAGTCATTCCAGAAATACCAAGAGTCATAAAATAAGAAACGAGAGATTAAATTGATATATATATAAAAGAAAAAAATTCACTTCAACATGTTGTATTTTAATTAAAAATTTAAGTGGCTTCACTAAATTTTATCATTATTCTTCCAGTAAAATATAACAACGTAAATATATTGATCTTACAACAGAAGTCCCATTAAACCCAACACCATAACACCAAAATTAGATATATAACGTAAAGCATCATTACCTTGTTCAATTGAAGGAGTAAATTTTGTAAACACTCCTTTTGGAGTAACCTGATCTGCAGTTCTGGATAAAGACACGGTCAAAGAGTTTTCCTCCATTTTAGTAATCGTATTCTTTTCAAATACAACTGGGGCATTGTTATCGACTGTTTTGGTTATTAATAGAGTTGGTTTGGTTGTAATAGAACTTTCTTTCGTTTTAATAGAACTGTCTTTCTCTTCACTTATACAAATTCCTAAAGAACATTTTGATATAGTAGCAGTACCAGTATGTAATTTCGTTGCCGTATTCCATTTAGTGTTAACACCCCAATTTATGTTAGTTTTACCTTCAATTGATGGACTCAGGGAAGTACTATACTTGCTTGTCATGCCTGATTCTGTTGGTTTGTGAGATATTGTGTTGTTAGTAAATTTATATGATGAAGAAGGGAATGTATTTATTGATTCTGGGAGATTGGAAATACTATTTATTGATTCTGATTCAAATGTTATAAGTGTGTCAATACTAGAAGAAGATTTAACGGTATTTGATGATGTTAAAATACTTTCCGATGTGGTACTACTACTGGATACCAATACTGTGAAACTTGAACTTGAAGAAGATGAAATAGTAGAAGAACTAGAAATAATTGCACTTGAAGAAGAAGGGCAAGTTCCAATTTCATCGAAGAGAACAGCAGTATCATCAAATTTTACCGAAGTCCCATCAGGTGCAGTTATAGAGAGTTTCATATGTGCATCTCCCTCAGAAATTGCAAACAGTAATCTCATTGGATAGAATTTACCGGCGACATAATTATAGCTTAAATAGTTTTCAAGATCTGATTCATCAAAAACATACATGTAATAATCGGTTTGTGGGGTACCGTTGATTTTATTACACTCAAAGGACCAATAACTTCCTGTCCACATACCGCAGTAAGCAGAACATTCTGCATATTGAAATTTATAGTTACCAGTCTGTGTAGCATAAAAATAAAACCTATACTCCCTTACGAAATTAGTTGAGAAACCACTATCTGGAAAAGTTGAGTCTGCTTGAGATTCATATTTATTTAAACAAACCTCACCATTTTGACATTGCATATAACCATCGTCTGTTTCTGATGGATGATAACAATCATATTCAAAAGTATCTGAATCCTTACATTGTGGATAATATCTAACTAGATCATTTGTGGGATTGGAATCTGTTGTAGATGATAAAAGTGGCTGTTTCAAATATGATTGAAAAAAATTAATATCATTTACCAGTGGTGATTTAAAATCCATTTCGTAAGTATTCACTACCATTCCTGCTTTTTTTGAACCAACACAATTAATATTCTCACAAGGACTGTTGCCCATATCTTGAGTCTTGCATCCTTCGAAGTTCAACAATAATATAATTAAGTTAGCGAAGTTAAAAATCATTGTTATTTGAAGGAATTATTATTGATAGATATACCTACTAATAAGTCAATTCAGAAAAATAGAAAACCAAAAACATTGCATGTAAGTTCTTGAAAGAAATTCTTGCTCTTATATATATGTTTTGTATTCAGATCCGATGTTCACTCGTAATGAACTTTCATGAGAAATAAGGGAGGTAGACCTCTATTCCTCTGGACAAATCACTATCAAAATACTTATCATTAGTGTTAATATGTTACCTGATGTGTCATCTTATCGTTTAATATCATCTAAATGGACAATTGGTTGTTTTAACTTGTGTTTTGTTATAAAGTAAATGTTTTCATTTATATTAAATAAGATGCCCAAAATTAGGGGAATTTTTCAAAAATACTCGAAAACATAAAGTGGTAATCATTTTAAACTAAGAAGATAGCCATAAATAAAGTCCATTATAACCTGTACCTTCATTCCGTTTGTCGTAAACTTAGGCACAATTTTTTAAAGGGACGAGTCCAATCTTTCTCCCAGTTTAGATGGATTATTTGGTCGAGTTGCAGAAAATAAAGACTCCAGAGATTTGGGGCGAGAATTGCAAATCTAATCAATTACTGTAGCAGTTCCCAGAATTGCCTACATCTCTACTTTTAGTATTGTATGTTTCCCAAATTTTTGACTCCTTGGTTAGGTTAATTAAATAATTTGATAATTTCCTTTTCAAGATACAACACAGGTTACAAAAAAAAAAGAGTTTTTCATTCATTTTGCACTACTCTTTCAAATTATTTTCCTTTTGTCTCTCAAATACTAATGACTTTTTAAAGGTTTAACCTATTTGGGTAATTCTCCAAATATAAAATAATTAACAAATTGGGAAATCCTATCAAGCAAATTTTTATATTTGTTTATTTAAAATTACTTTAAAGGAATAATTTGTCTTTAAACCTCATTTTGCTACTATTAACTAACTTTTTATAGAAATTACACACGGAAGGTGTTTTAATGTTGACGTAAATTTATTAATTACACAATGTAAAGTTAAAACAATTTCATTTAGTGTGTTTGTATCATTTTGGTTTTTTTAAAAAGGAACAAATATTTTAAAACAACATAATATTCGGAGACATTACTTTTTGAGAGTTTGATCAAAAGAGTTTAAGCTTATTTAATTTATAAGTGATACCATTCGACCCATTTCAACAAAAATGATAGACTTTAAAGCAAAAATACAAAATATTCTCGTGCTAAAATGTGTAAGGTAAAAATAAGAGCTAATTTTCAAAATTTCAACAAGTTAAGCCTTGTTGGCGCAATCGGTAGCGCGTATGACTCTTAATCATAAGGTTAGGGGTTCGAGCCCCCTACAGGGCTAATCTTATCATTATTTTTTTGCTTGTTTTTTTGGTAAATTATATCGAATAGCAGTTGTGAACTAGACCCAATTAACCAAAATTGTTGTAACAGATTACGAACATAAATGTCCTTTTGTTGTAACAGATTGCGGACATAATCGTCCTTTATTTTGTTACTATTTTGAATATTCATATTTAATCTAATAATCTGATAATAATACTATGAACTATTGTTCTATTAGATCTCTATTATATAAGGTAAACTATATAAATTAATAAAAGATATAAAGAGAAATGAAGTTTAGATAAACCAGAACATCCTGGTTTATATATGACCATCAAGTAGAAAGGATAAGATATAATATGGTATAGTAAAAGAGTTTCCTTTTGTTAATACAATATAACGTTTCTTTTTGTTGATAAAAAGAAACGTGAGAACTCATATTGGAGGTCATTATGGTGTACACCCATTATTCATATTAGTCATAACCATTGTATTCCCATTATGATATTGGTGATATAGTAACCATACTATATTACCATAATAACCTAATAACCATATTATATTACAACATCCAGTTGGTTTTAAGTTGACAGTTTACATACTTTGGAAATTGTAAAGATGTAAAAAAATAATAGCGCCGCCTGGTTTCGATCCAGGGACATCAGGGTTATGAGCCCTGCGCGCTTCCACTGCGCCACGGCGCTTTGCTATTAATGTTTTTTTGTTTCATATGTGATTCCTTTAGCTCATCTAAAAGATCGCATTTTTTACTCTTAAATCATCCCTAAGGAGTTCAGAGAATAAGCCAAAGATTCCTAACCTTAACCCAAATTATAATAGCTAGACTTATTAGGTTTAAAAGTATTTTCTTTTGCTCCATATTGCAAATAAGTATTTTAGAATTTTAATTCCATTTAATTTGTTTCTTTCTTTCATTCTTTCATTTTTTCGGACCTTCTTTTGTTTTCATTGTCCAGTCAAGTAACATACTTGAAACTTCTCCTACAAGGGAAGTTATCTCTTTGTTGCTAATTTATTATTGAGTATAATTTTATCTCATAATTCTCTCAACATTTCTATTATCACTCATTATGATTTTATCTCATAAATGCCTTACCATTATCTTTGAAAATAAGAAGTTTTGTAATTTTAATTGATATATAAAGAACAAGAATATTACAGATCAGAATCAATTTTTATACTCTGTATAAATTATATATTATATAAAGACCAGCTCTTATATAAGATACTTTTACCTTCATAATCAAAGGTAACAAAGAAATAAATAATCTTACAACATCAGGGTTTTAATATAGCTCATTAACTGTATTAAATTATTCACTTTCTCCACTCTATCCAGGCCTCATATTTGACATTTTTAAAAACTACTTGTCCTTTGTGAATATCATGCTTTTCTAATATAATTTAGTGTCATAAAGATAGTCAAAGCAGATAATCATTCCAGTAAAACTTGAATTTCTTTTTTGAAGTAAATATTTAAGATAATCATTAATAAAAATGTTGTTATACATTAATATTATAACAATTATAATGTGAAATTGCACATTTTGGTCTTTCAAGTTACAGTTGTTACTTTTATTGCTTTGTTAATCTTTACTTTATGCTATTTAAAAATTCCAAACTTAAATATTATGATTAATGGTTAACATTCGGTGAATCCCCACCAAGGGTAAATATATTGAAAGTAGTTATAGTTTCAGCTTTAGATACATTTTGTAAAGACTTTATGATAAAGTTACCTGGAAGTTGTCTACTAATTTTTCGAGTAAATGAGCTGTTTGAACTCAACGTTTTTATATTGCTGTTAAACTGGAAAACTGAATAGATATATCGATTTCTAAAATAGCGGTATACAATTATTTCAGTGTTAATCTTACAATACTGTTGAAACAATTTTTATGATTCCTGCACCCCGGCAATTTTTAACTTATCAAACTGGTTATACATTAAAAATCTGTAGGGTTGAAAATTGATCCAGAGATATTAACATAAGTATATATGCCCTGATTTATCCTTAATTGGGCGAAGCACAAATAAAGCACTACAAATCTTTTTAAATTTTGATACAAGCCCTCTTCAAAATATAATTGTTTAAATTAGTCCTGTCCCAGCCTATACACTCAACAATTAATAGCTTCAAAATTGTTTCTCTTTATTTTCTCTTCGTAATCATATCTCATTCTCTCATTTACTGACACCAATTTTTCGTTATCTCAAATTTTTTTACTTAAGAATTGAACATTTAGAAAGAAAGAAAAAAAAAGAGATGCATTGAATAACAACAAAAGACTAGTCGTAACAACATTATATCACACCCAAACTAACCATTATTTTCGAACCAGGTAGACTGATAATTATAATAAACAGATCGTCATTGATAGATTATTGAAACAAGAAAGTTTCGTACGTTGATTATATATATATAGAATCATATTTATTGTATGACTAATGGGACCATCAATAACGAGAAGATTATTAAGAGATTGGAAACATTTGCTTCGTTCTTTATCCCACACTGATCCAAATAATGAAAGTAGATTGTTTCTTATAAAACCACAGGAGTCTAATTTACATATTTGGCATTTGGTCTTAATTGATCCATCCACTTCACTGGAACTGTATTTTATTCTTTATATTAACGAATCTATGAATAATCAAATCATTATTGCTAGATGTTTGACACCATGCGATAATTTCCCATTTAATAAGAACATTCCTTTAACACACTTGTTTCCTGTTTTAAAAGAACATGGGTTTCATCTTTTCGTGATAAGATTGTGGTACATTTGCTTTGGTAATAACAATAGTAATAAAATAAACTACGAAGAAGCAAGTAATAATAATACTCATATGGGAAGAATATTAAAGGCATGGAATAGAATTATGTATAAAGACTTTAAGCTATATTTCCCAGAGTTGGTTGGATACTTACAACCTGGTGATTATGAAGCTGTGAAATCATTATCCAAACAATTAAATGAATTCAAACAAGCTACTTCATCCTACTCCCAAAACAAACATAGCAATAATACAAACTCCACTCTATCCGAAATAGAAAAAGTTTCAAACACACACACACTTAATATTCATAATAACATACCTAACAACGAACTCTTTTGCACAAACAAACCATATTGTTGTGATAATGTCACTTCTTTGAAAAGAACAAGATTAAATTTACAAGATCTTAAAAACAATTATGAGGAAAATGATAATACATTCACTACTGATAATAAAAAGAGAAGACTTTAAATCAAATCAAAAGCTTCACAAAAATGTACATATTACATTTTCATCATAAATTAATAAAATTCCAAATATTTTTTTGCATTACCAACTATAATTCAAACATTCATATCAACGTTATATATATTGTATATAAATGTTCATTTTTTTTTCTTTCTCCTTCTACCATTATATAACTAGTTCATTTCCAAAAACACATAAAAAAGACACTTAACTCATTAAATCTATGTTTATAAAACCTTTTATATAAATATCTTTTATACATATTTTTATTTTAAAGTCTTATCATTCTATCTTGGAATGCTTTAAAATAGTCTTGATCATTTCATTACCAATTACATTAGCTTCTGGAAACATTGGTTTGAAAAATTCTTGTACTGTTTCAAACTTCTTTTCATATAATTGGAAATTTTCAGCAGATATAATTGAACTCCATTCTCTAGCAGCAATGACAAATTCCAAATCATCTTTTCTAAAGAGGTGATCTGTTAATGCAGCTTCGATGGTCTGTTCAAGTAATTTTGGTGTTAAAAATAGAAACTCAGAAACACCTAAAAATATACTAAACAGTGGCGTAGAACATATCATATGATCATATGGGTTGATTCCTAATTGGTACCAGGAATCCACAATAGCTAATAAAGATAAATGTGAATTAGGAGGTGGACGTTGAACTTCATCTTTCCCAACGTCGTTTACTTCTTCACTACTAGTATTCCTAGACAATGAGTATTTTTCTAAGATCAAATCATCTAATAGCAATTTACCAGTATGACTTCCAAATACAAAATCTTTAGCCTTCATTATTCTTTCAGTAAATTCTTGTCTTCTATTATCTAAACACATGGCAAAAAGGTCTGTAGCACTAGTAGCGTATTGTAGTACTTGTTGATGAGCATGTGGGTTGGTAATAGCAAGACCAGCATAAACATGCCACTTATTAGAGTAAATTCTCAAAGAGATATTAACTTTAACATTTTCTAACCCACCAAACCATTTCTTGTCATTAACAGTCCAAGGATAAATTTTCAATTTATCCCAAGCAGCACCCATTGACAAGAATGCAGCATGAGTAACAGCTTGAGTATCTGCAGTAATTCTGTCATGTTCTTCATATGTTAAATAAACAAACTTACTCTTTAAACAAGACATGATACTTTCAACAAACTGTAATGATTCTGGTTTGTAGCTTCTATGATCGATGATGACTAATGGCTGCCCTTCAGTGTTCACCTTTGGACCATGTAGAGAATGAATGGTAATAATTTCAATGTCTTGAGGTAAATACTTTTCAAAGGCTTTAATTTCAGGACTCTTACAACTGGTTTGACCCCCAACAATGGCACCAACTTTACTTGATGGACCGTAAAGGGAAACAATTTTATCTAAATTGGCAGCTTCCACACTGTAGATGATATAATCAGAGACACGAGAAACATAATGACCATTCAGAACCACTTCAAATTTACTATCAGTATACTTCTCTTTCAATGTTTCATATTGTTCTTCTCTATCACAACCAACAACCTTCCAACCTGCTTCAGAAAATTTTTGGGCGTATAAAAGACCCATATCACCTAACCCGATGATACCCACAGTTTTAGTAGCTTTCCATTTTTCAATCTGTTGTTCTGACACTGCTCTAGCAGACATTGCGGGTCTTCTTATTTGTTCTTTTGGAGTTCTAGTTGAAGGGAAACTTTATGTGTCATCGAGATCGAAACTTTATATAATATTTCAAATTCAATTTAAATTTTATATTAACGTGGGTCAAATAAAACAAAATTCAATAAGATACTAAAAGAAGTGGTAAATATAATACATTTGTTACTATCATGCATTATTTAAATACGTCTAAATATGTTTAGATAATGTTTGTGGTTTGTATTTAGATGCCTTGAGCATTTGTAGCTGCTTTAAAGTGGGTATATTCTTACTTCCACACCACTTAAAGTTCTTCTCTTTAAAAAAGTTTCTTCATCTTCTTCATATATACCATCCTCATCCTCATTATTGTCCTGGCCTTCCATAGCCTTCAATTCATCGATAACTTTCACTGTTCTGGTAAACACCCCAATCTTATGACCCTTCTCTTGACTGAAATAAGTACCCAAGGCTAATGTTTTCTCCACAGCTTTCCCTATCCCCAGAAGTGTCACATACTTGGCACCATGTTTAGATAAATCCGCTATGAATTTCTTAGTTCTCTTTAACCCACTCACATATGGTGTCTGACTCTTTATATATATCGTGGTTTTAATCTTCTTATGTGATAATGTTTTGATAGTTGGGCGTTTCTTAATCAGTTTCGTATTTTTACGGTTGGTTTTATCAGACATCTTTTTAATTTAGTTCAATCGTTGGGATATGTGATTAGTAGTATGTTCTTTTATCCTTGATACTTTCAATGGTTTCTTCTTTACATTAATGTTCAAGTATGATACTCATCGATTTTTGGTTTAATAAAATTTCAATCTTCAATTTTTGAAGGCGTTTTCTTAAAGCTGTAACTAAATGAAGACTTTTTGAATCACAAGCAACTGGATAAAGACATAAATTTAAGATATATATACCTTATTATTAGGGCTAATCATACATTGAATTATACATGTCTGAACAGTCTGACATTTACAGAGGAAATTTCATTAATTTCTATGAACAGAGAGTATCATTAACTACAAATACCCCACTACCCTTAACTGCAGCACTATACAAATTATATCCATTCCTTATAATATGGGATAACTGGCTTAACCTTATACTATGGATTACTGATGATACATTCTTACAAATTATAAACCTTATTATCATTTGCATCTCGCTACGATACTTGCTAATGGAGACATTGGATCGTTATAATTTTGAGTTATTGGTAAGTTATACTCTAGGGGCCATTGCCACCTACTTCAATTGGTATTCATTTGCATATCACATCAATTCAGTGGTCAAACAAATACGGGAGGAAGAGTCACCCACTTTAGAAGATATCAATTTTATTCTTAATAAGATTAACGAAAAATTATCTATGATTAAAAATGACATGTTGAAAATAATTGGCAAGAAACAATTTACAATAAGAGAATTTGTTTCTTGTGTTCTTGTTTTAACACCATTCCAGTATGGTTTGTATCATTTTGAATTTATTGATAGTAAAAATTACATCATTTGGTTTTTTGTCAGTCTGAGTTTATATCATTCGTCATGGATACAAGCTACAGGTTGTTTATTATGGAGAGTTATATTAATTAGAAAATTATATTATGGTATTTGGAACAAATATGAACCTTCAATCTCAACAAATGAGTATATTGTTCTAAAATGTACAAACACTGATGATATAATAAATATTGATCTAGAAGAATTACAAAACAATCATACAAACAATGAGGCATCTTTTAACTTGTCACATGAAGTGAGACAACTTATAAACAAGAGACAAACTGAAAATGAATTCAATAAGTTTAAGGTGATAGTCCGTGAAAATATTTTGAATTGTAAGTACGAGATTATTGAAGTAGTCATTCAGCAAAATGAGAGAAAATGGTATCCTAATGAATGGAAACCTGAATTATTATCTTATGAAAGATCACCGTTTTCATTATTTATATCAGCTCATATACTAAAATCATACAATGGAAAAACTTTACAAGATATTGAAAGTTCATTACCATTAGACTGGGATTGGCTTGAAAATGATTGGGAGTCTACAAATTGGAGATATTATGATACAAATTGGAATTTGCAAGGACCTCATGATTCATTAAATGCCTACACCAGATCAAAAATAATTAGAAGACTTATATTTTGTCAAATTCCATAAATATTTATATAATATCGATATAACAAAAAAATGCATATTCATTGAAATAAGAAGAATACAGCAATTGAGAGTAAATAAATGTATAATTAAAAAATAGTTAATTTATAGTACGTATTTTATAGATAGTATAATATTTTATATATAAGGGAGGGAGGGTTTAATAAAGAATGAGAGTTAAAAAGAAGGGTATTAGATAAACTAATCTAATTCAACATCACCTTCAGCATCCTTAGCAGCAGCTTCAGCCTTTCTTTGTTCAGCTAATTTAGCAGCTAAATCGGCCATTTGAGAGGCTTCAGATTTTTGTCTTAAAGCTTGTCTCTTTTCTTCTTCCTTAGCTAAATATCTACCTCTAATCATGTTACCTAAAGAAGCTAATTCTTCGTATTTGGCGATGTATTTAGCCTTGATGGAATCAAAACCTTCATCGTATAACCAATCTTCAGCCTTAGCTAACATATCCTTTAATTTCTTCTTTTCAGCATCAGAAGCAAATGGAGCATATTCTTCATCTAATTTACCACGTAAAGTGTAAATGTATTCTTCTAAAGTGTTTTTACGATCTTCAGTTTCGGCAACTAATCTATCTTGAGCAGTCATTTCATTTTCCTTTTCAATTAAAGTGTTTAAAACCTTGTCATCAAGAGCAAAAGTATGAGCAACAATGTGTAAATCATCCTTCTTAACAGTCTTAGTGACTTCCTTGAATTCTGGTTCAGCATCTTCAGCAGCATCTTCTGGTAATGGAACTTCTTCCTTGACAATGATATCTTCTAAAGTGTAAGCTTCTTCAATGGTATGTAAACCGGATGGATCACATCTTAACTTTAATTTAACTGGAACGGAATCTTGACCTTCTGGAACTTGAACACCAGTAATATCCCAAGAAGCGATTTGAGCATCAACACCAGCTGGAATTTCTTCAGCGTTAGTGAATTTAGCAGACATGGAGAAATCACCAGTTCTATGTAAAGTGATCATCTTAGTAGATGGGTAAGTAGAGTTGGTTGGGAAGACTTCTAAATGATCTTCATCTTCAACTTGTTTGTCCCAAGAATAGGAGACAGAGTATTGATGAATATCTTCGAATTTGAATGGTCTAACTCTTAAAGTTGGAGAGTGAATGGCACAAATGAAAGCAGCACCCTTAGCAATGGCTTCATCTTGGTTTAAAGTGGTAGATAATGGTTTACCGAAAGCTTCAGAGATAGAGTTCTTTAAAGTTGGGATACGGGTAGTACCACCAATGATTTCAACGAAATCAACTTCTTCAGCAGAGATACCAGCTTGAGCTAAAGCTCTGGTGACTGGGTCAGTGACTCTAGTTAATAATGGTTTAACTAATTCTTCTAATTCTTCACGAGTTAATTGAGAGGAAACATCGACATCATTCATAACAGATTCAGCAGAGAATGGAGCAGCAGTGTTAGCAGATAAGACTTTCTTTAATTTTTCAGCTTGAGTTAAGATTCTGTTGTAAGCCTTAGCATTTTCTCTAATATCAATCTTATATTTAGCTTTGAATTCATCAGCGAAATGTTCAGTAATGGCACGATCGAAATCTCTCCCACCGAAATGTTTGTCGTAAGCAGTACCAAGAACCTTTAGCTCACCCTTCTTGAAAGCCATAATGGAACAAGTGTAGTTAGAATGACCAATATCAACAAAGGCAACAATTCTTGGTTTATCTTCACCTTCTGGTAAATCAGTTTTGAAAACACCGTAAGAGACAGCAGCGGCAGTGACATCGTTAACGATTCTAACTGGGTTTAAACCAGCAATTCTAGAAGCGTCAGCAATAGCATAACGTTGTTCTTCAGTGTACCAGACTGGAACAGCAATACAAACATCAGTGATGTTACCCTTGGTTTCATCAATGACAGTTTGTTTAACCTTGTCAATGTACATAGCAGTTAATTGAGTAGCAGAGAAAGTTTGTTGTTCACCAGCTAATCTAACTTTAGTACCAATCTTACCATCATCTAATTTAACTAAACCAGTAGTAAAAAATTTAGATTCAGTTTCAACATCCTTATCATCATAATTTAAACCGATAATTCTCTTGAAATTTTCAACAGTGTTCTTAATGTTAGAAGTTTGTTTAGTCTTACCAGTTTCACCTAAATATCTGTTTTTTGGACCAAAACCAACAACAGTTGGGGTAGAACGGTTAGAAACTTCATTGACAATAATATCAATACCTCTGTTTCTAGCGACAGCTAAGACGGAGTTGTTGTTACCTAAATCTAAACCAAATGGAGTACTCATATTTACAATACTTTAATTATTTATATGATTAGTGCTTGGATCTATTTGAAGCTTAATTAAGAAGTGAAAGTTTATAATAATAATAATCATTTTAAATATATAATGGTTGGTGGTTTATCTTATTAAATTTAATTTTTCAGCTCATCACAAAATGTTGCCAATTTGAAAAATTTTAACTGTGCGCCGTGAAAAATGATTCACATAATGAGAATTTTCTAGAAAGAAAAAATACTCACTGTTTAAAGTGTCACAAAATAAATGCTTAAAATGGTAATGATATTAATAAGGTGATGTTGTTGTTAATTGATTGTTAATTAGTAAAATGACATGAGGAGATGTTACTCAAAGAGACAAAGGGATCACACAGTTTCTTGTAAGATCATCACCAGTGTTTGCCATCCCGGAGTGGACACCAATTGGAATAAGAATTCGGACCTGTCTACCACTGAAGTTTCAGGTGTCACAATCGTAGTCTTTAATAACAACTGCCATTCCTCGGGGGACAAAATATCTAATGTCTTAATATATAACAAATTATGGAAATTTGATAATCTTTCTTGTAATTTATTAAAATCGCCATCATTAATTGGATCTATAATCCATTTTTTCAATTCTTGATAATCTTGTGATTGTCCCATTGATTGACGATTTGCCCATGGGAACCCTTTAACACTCATAAATTGTGATTTTCTTCTTGATGTTTCATTATCTTCATCTTCGTCAATCTTAGGGAACCCATGAGTTAAAGAGACTAATAAATAATCTACTGGGAATGCAGGTTTAGCATTAGTCTTCACAGTAACACCATATTCATTTTGTTTCATATAAAATAATTCAGGAACATATCTTTCATTTGTAGTTTCATTAATCCATGACATTGTCGGATGTGTTGATCCACTAATCATATCTGCATCAACAAGAGCCTCAGCTTCGCGAGACACTTGATAACTTGAAATATCAATTTCACCATCAAGATTCCCAGAGACAACACATGTAACAAATTTTGATGAAAATACTCCTTGTTCACTATATTTACATGAATTTGGATGTCTTAATTGATGTTGTGCAGCCATTTTAATTTCAAATGATGTCAAGAAATAGGAATCCTTATGTCTTTTACAAAATACACTACCATCGCCATTACCTGCATCAGTTAAATCTGTGAAAATAAATCCAATACGTGAAAGACCCATACCAGCTGCTGTAGCATCGATTTGTTTCATTTCTTCTTTAACATTATCCATATCCATAGTTAACCCATCTTGTTCATCATGTTGCATTGGTTCATAAATAGCTTCGACAATGGCTTTAATACCCAGTGGTGTAGAATCATATTTCGCATATGAACCATATAAATAACCAATTCTTTGCATACCAGTAAATCTCCAGGATTCAATAAATTCATTAACTAATTGTGAATCTTGAAATTCAACATGATCAACCATTCTAAATTCTTGTTGTTGTAATGTGATCGCAGAAGGTTGACATTTAGAACAAATACCACGAGGCCATGGTTCATGTCCATTACGACAATGACGATCAATCTTATAATTTAACTGAGATAAAGGACTCATATACGATGACCCATTACTCTTATTTACTTGAGTGTTTAATTTTTGTAAATATGAATGGAATGAAATATGTTTAATCTTATTAGTTTCGTGGAATTCTTTATCCCATGGCGGTAATGGTGAACAATATTCACACATACCTTTATCACCATGTTTACATAAATCTGATCTTTTTCTTGTGATTAATCCTTGTTCTTTGTCTAATTCAACATCGACAGGTAATTCTTTCACTTTCAATGGGTCAAATGTGTTATTAGTTGTTGTTGAGTTAACCGCCACCGATTCAGATGCAGTATGAGAATTCACCTTTAATGAGTAATTTACATACACAATATCACCATGTTTCAAACCTAACTCTTCAATTGAATTACCAGCAACAACACCCGCTGGTTGGGCACCTTCAATTCCTGGCTTATCATTAATCATAAACGTGTTTAAATCTGCATTGCCATCTAATTGGGGCAATAATTTCTTTAAAGCAGTTTCTAATGAATCACTCAATTCGCAAGAAACTCTGTGCATCCCATCTTTGGATCTGAATCTTAATAACATCTTGGCAAAATATCTTTCTGTTGTTGCTTTCAGCTATATATCTCTATGACTTATAACATATATCTCTCTATATTAAGTAATTCATATTTTAACACCTTTAATTTCACATACTTAAATTTTCTCAAAGAATTATATTTGGAAAAATTTTAGATGTTTTCAATATGAACACATAGAGGAACATTAAAAAATACAAGAATAACATCAACATATAACCATACAAACTCGCCACAACAGATTAATTGCCCCTCATGAGTGAATACAATAATACCAACTTTGATGGTCAACAACAAGAAGGGTTCGAATACGGTTCCTTTAACGATACTAATGGGTATTTCAATAACCAAACATATTCAGGTAATGGCACTTATAACAATACAAACAACGGTACTTTCACTGGCGATGAAGAAACTGTAAAGATCGTACCAACTTCATTCTACACCCCATTTATATATGGTGCTATTTTATTAATTGCTTTATTCTTTTTCTCTAAATATTATAAACAACAAAGAATTAAACAATTATCCAAATTAAGATCAGTCTTTGATGAACATGATGCTAGAGATTTATATTTTGAAATTAAAGAATTAAAGGAATCCGGGGACGTTAAGGTTCATGAAAAAGTTATTAAAGCTGCTTTATTAAACCGTGGTGCTGAAAATATTAGACGTTCATTTAAATTAAAGGAATTGACACCACAAGTAGAAACTTTATACAAGAATGGGTCTATTGGTGAAGATTATTGGAAGAGTTTCCAAACTGAAAGTAAAGTCACTGAAGCCGAAGTGAAAGATTGTATTATTGAGGCTGAAAATATTCAACCTGGCTGGCCACAACAATTTTTACAACTTTGTCAAGAAATTTGTTTCAACCAAGCCTTACAAAGACGTTATAACTCTATTTTAGAACGTAAGAATACTTGTATTAAAGAATGGGATTTAGATATTGATGCAGATGGTCATATGATCAATAAAAAGAATCAAAAGAAATAGAAAGTATATAACATACTGTATTTTTATATATTTCAATTTACTTATAAACACGTAATAAAAAAAGATGTTATATGATAAAGATTTATAGCTATTCAAAAGATGACTAATTTACAAATAATTTATATATGATTAATGACGGGATCTCTATGATGAGATCATGTATTGATTATTATTTTCTTGTATGATTACATGAAAAAGAATCCATAGTAAATAACAATGTGTAATTTTAATAACACAATTTTTTTTAACTTAGGACAGATAATGACTTGGCAGTTCTATTTGTTAACAGATACACGATGAATATTATTCCTACTACTACTTTTTAAACAATATTCAACAAATGCAATTGTTCCACATTTAAAACTTTTTACCTTTCTTCTTCTTACTGACAACTTGGAATTCCCAGTCGTCATCGTTTCCTTCTGGTAAAGCTAATGCTTCACTCCAAGACAATGGATCAGTAACTTGCTTTTCACATTCAACACGTTTCTTGTTAAATTCAACAGCAAATCTACGACCATCCATAACAGAACTGTTAGAATAAATGGTATCAGCAATAATTTCGTTGGTTTCAGGACCAGCTGGTAAACTTAAAAGAACTTCTAAAACACTTTTATGAGATATACCAGGATTTAATCTTAATTGAGCTTTACACCATTTCAAAAATTCTTGTCTCTTTGAAATAGATGAATTACCAGGATACATTGGGGTAGCTGTCCTAGTATTAACTGCAGCTGGAGAAATGGTACCAATGTTAGAAACAAATTTGTTCTTTAATGCAGGGATACTCGTAGAAGAGCCAATTTGTTTTGCTTGCTTATTTACAAGTTGAGGTTTAGTAGCGGTAGCAGTAGTGGTAACTTTCTTTGCTTTGGTAGAAACAGTAGTCCATGCATTAGTAGTTGAACTAGAAACTGCAGTAGTGTTGGATTTGACAACACTAGCACCGTTAGACTTTTGACCCTTAGTACCCTTTTGTAATTGCTCCCAAATTCTTTGTTGTTCTTCAATGAAACTTGGATCAGTTGGAACATCATTTGACACCTTCATTTGGCTTTCTTGTAAAGATTGTTTTCTAGCCTTCTTCTTTTGTCCTTGGTCCTTTAATAATTGAGCTTTAATATCCACAGTTGGAATGACATCGTTAGCAATCCCACTTTTAGCCCAAGTTAACATAGATTTATTCTTCTCTTTAGCCTGTTCTTCTTTCAATATTTGTTCACTTAGCTTCATAGCATCTAATTGTTTTTGTTCTTCTAGTTTTTGTTGCTTTAATTCTTCATTTCTTTGTAATTCAAAGAAAGAAGTTAATGGAATCGCTTTACCTTTACTCTTACTTTTAGTTGCCCATGGTGCAGAGTTAGAATTGATCTTTATAGAATCATCACCTTCTGATGCTTCGGATTTAGATTCAACATCTTCAGACTTGGAAGCTAATTCATGTTTTGACTTCTTAGCTTTCTTTTCTTTTTGTTTTTTAGCCTTTCTTTGAACTCTAGCTTCTTTAGCTTCTTGATGTTTAATTTTGGCTTCTTCTTCTTCAATTAATTTTTGAGCCATCAATTCAGCTTTAATTTTACGTTTTTCTTCAGCGATTTGTTCAGGAGTCTTGATTTGTTCTTCAACCTTTGTCTTCTTTTCTTTCTTACTAGACTTTTTTTCCTTTGTTTCTACTGGTTCTTTCACAGTTTCAGAAATAGCTTCTTCATTGACATTCGTAATACCTAATTCATTTAATTGTTCTTGGACAATTTCAGTGGATGGTTCTGATACTGGAACTGGAATTTCAACAGGAAGGTAAGGTTTTGGATTACCTCTAGCAATTTCAGCGATAGCCCAAATGTTATCAAATCTTGGATCGGTGGTGGGTTGAATCACTGTGTTAAATTCAATTTTTTTCTTCAATTTACGTTGCATTGGAACCGGGACCAAAACTTGATGATAGTATGCATTATCTTCCAAAGACAAATCAAGAATTTCATCAAAAGTGTAATCACCACTATGAATATTGGCAACAACACCCTCCAGTTCAATTTTTCTAATCTCAGAATTAGCTGGAGCAGCAGGGTCATTACCACTACCACCACTTTTAGTTGGTGATTTAACTTCTTGAGAAGGTTGAATATTTTCAATAATAGATGGAACTCTAGTGGTACTTGTAGAAGGTAACGAATTCATCATATTATTTGGTAATCCCATTGGGGGTGGGACCATTTGAGCAGCTGCAGGATTGACAGGACCTCTTAAGAAAGTGTTAACAATGGAATCATATGTTGCAAATGGGTCGATAGCATTTCCTACTTTCATGATTAAATCATTCAAAGTGAAGAATTTATTTTGAAGTTGTAACGGATCAATTGGAGGGACAGTAGTAGCAGTAGTAGTAACAGTAGTTGAGTTGTCATTGTTGTTGACGATACAAATTTGTAAAGAAGGTTGGAAATAGTTACTGTGATACCATTGAGACATCAAATCAGTTGTGAATGGACCTTGTTGGTCACCTTGATGATCAATATATTTCCATTGAGAAATATATAATCCCATCATACCTGGTGGAGGAACCACTGGTACACCAGGAATGAAACCTGGCATACCTTGGGCAGTTGGATTAGCAATTGGAGTAGTAGTAGTTGAGTTATTAATTTGAGTCATTGGAGCAGTTGGGGTTGCTGGGTTGACGATATTGCCGTTTGTTTCATTAAAAATGGAAGTAGTTCTTTGTAAAGGATTCATCCCATAATCAGTTTGAAATGGAGAATCAGTACGTTGGAACGGGGAGTCAACTCTTTGAAATGGAGAATCTACTCTTGGGATTCCCATATTATAACCTGGCTCATTTGGTGTAGTAACAGTAGCTGGATCAGTTACAGCTGAAAAATTGGCTAAATTAGAACTACTGTTATTACTGTTTCTAGTACCAATCCCAATGACATCCATTAATGATGAGTTACCTCTATTCAATGGAGTTCTACGGATAAAATCCGAATTTTCGTTGTTGGTAGAAGACATCCCTGTAAAAAAAAAAGTTTTGTCTGTTGGTTACTTGGGGTTATTAGTTAAATTGATTCCTGTTTCTTGAAGCAATTGAGTCTGTATGTCAATATTCGAGTTCTATACACCTTATTCGCTTGCTGGATGGAGCTTTACAACTAGCGGATGAGGAGATATCTCTCTTATTTTGGAACGTTAACATAGTGGTAGTTAAAGGTTTAAAAGTTCATTTCACGCACAAAAAAATTTTCCAATATTTCATTGACGGTAATATTGAAGAAATGGCCTGTTTCAATATGATAAGGAGCCCATGTATTATCAATGAGCCAAAGCTGATTGAGAAGACGAAGAAGTTCGAAATAACGTAAAAGATAGTGGATGATTGAAATGTGGTTGTTATGTAATTGATTATATAGATGTATTTTTTGTATTTAAGTGTTGGGAGGTGCTGGTAGCGATTAAACTCAAAAGAAATTATAATCCTACGGATTTTTCAATCGCCCCATGGGTCATGTCACCTAACATGACGTTTTCATGGATGGCCTTCTTCATACCACCTTGGTAGACATCTTCCCAGTCCACACTACAATCCTTGTTCTTTAAGATATCGCTGTGTAAATGGTTTTCATTCAATGGATTGAAATCGGTCCCCTGAACAATCTTTAATTCCATAGTACGTTTCATTGGTTCTGCAATACCAAAGATTTGTCTATATTGTTCCATAGTTCTTGCACGTTCATTGGCTTCATAACTTTGTAAATGATGTTGTAATGGATGTTGGTTATTTAATTGAGTAGAGATCGGTAAACAACCCCCATTTTGTTCTCTTAATGTATCTGGTAAAGTGGCAATAGCATTTGATTTATGACTAGCACTTTCAACAGAATTGACTTGAGATTTAAAATCAGATGGTGGGACAACGTTCATTGACATGATTGATTGTGTATAATTGTGGTATGCAAGCGTGTGTGTGTGCTGGTTTGCTCTTTTAAGAAGTAACAGTTTATAGTGGCAAATGTTCGATATTTAACTTTTAAATGTTTAATTTAACATTTTCCAAAATATTTCAATATCAAAATAATGAATCTATATAGAGAGGAGAATATCATATATAAAAGATAGCTAAGCCATAGGATACCAACAATTGAAATATGTTCAGATTACAAAAGAAATGGCAATTGAACACATTAACGGCATCAACTGCAAAAATCTCACCAAATGGTGAACATTTAGCCATAATACGAGATTTAACAATTCTAATATATTCCATCACTAACGAAAATGATACTATAGACGCAATCCCATTAACAGAAATTATTACGACACACACAGCACCAATTTCAGATCTTGTATGGTCTCCAGATGGAAAATGTATTGCCACAGCCTCTGATGATTACACTATTGTAATCACACACTGTTATTATGGTCATTTACATAAATTAACAGGACATACAGCGCCAGTGACTAGTTTAACATATAATCCTCGCGGCAATTTACTTTACTCATCATCAATGGATGAAAGTATTAAAGTTTGGGATGTGTTAAATGGTACATTGTTGAAGACCATCTCTGCGCATTCTGAATCTGTTGTTTCAATATCAATGTCTCCTGGTGATCCAACAGTCTTGTGTTCTGGGTCATATGATGGGTTGATTCGTTTATTCGACTCACAAACTGGTCATTGTCTGAAGACTTTGACTTATGATAAAGATTGGAAGAAAGAGAATGATGGTGTTATCCCAATTGTGAAAGTAGAAGTAGCATATAATGGTAAATACATTCTAGTAAAATCCTTAGATGGTGTTATGAAAATATGGGATTGTGTTCGTGGTGATGTAATTCGTATCTTTGATTCTACTGGTCCAGTAACTATACATAAACCATTATTGAAACATTCTACTGATTGTAGATTGTTTTACCCTAAAGATCTGACAAACGAACCATTGATAGTCAGTGGTGATGAAGATGGGTTAGTTCATTGTTGGCAATGTAACAAACCTGGTAAAGAAGTACAAATTTTGCAAGATTCAGGAAACCTGCACGAAGGGTCTCCAATCATGAGTATTGCTACGAGCAGCAAAATGAATTTAATATGTGTGTTATCCATGAATGGTCTATGTTCCATATGGAAATGGCAAAATAACTAATTTTGTAACTATTAATGTAATGTATATAGAGTGTGTTTTATTTTCATATATAGATCTTATAAATAGCATTAGCATCATACGGTTGTGTTTCTTTCTTTGTTTAGCTGGCAATGATCACTTCCAGAAAGGTGTCAAAACAGATCTTTAAATCTTTAAAACTGAACACGTTGTCGAAGCAACAAACAGAGTATAAACAAAATAGAAGCAACAACAAAATAATAGAGATGATTCCAATTAGATTTACCAGAGCTATTATATCCAATTCCAACATAGTAAAGTCGAATGTTTGTAGGGAACTCTCAACTAGATTCTACTCATCTCAAGGGCAAAACAAGTTGCCTTCACAATACTCAATTCATGATATCAGAAAAAAGTATTCACAAGGGATTCCATTATCCATGGTTACTGCATATGATTATATCACTGCTTCATGGGTTAACAAGGCACAATGTGACCTTTTATTGATTGGTGATTCATTAGCAATGACCTCTTTAGGTTACTCTTCTACTACAGAACTTCCCCTCGATGAATTTAAATATCATGTTAAATCAGTGTGCCGTAACAGAGATGGTCCTGCTTTAGTGGTGAGTGATATGCCATTTGGATCATTTGAAGCTAGTATCCCCCAGGGGATCTCAAATGCTATTGATTTGATGAAGTTGAGTCCTCGTCTAACCTCATTGAAAGTGGAAGTTGGCCCATTAGCTCAAGATGAATATACAATGGATTTTGTAAAACAGTTGTGTTCGAGAGGTATTCCAGTCATGGGTCATATCGGACTAACCCCACAAAGAGCCAATTCACTTGGAGGGTTTAAAGTTCAAGGTAATAAGGATCCAATGGAAGCAGTTGAATTATACAAAACTGCTAAGAAATTACAAGAAATTGGCTGTTGGTCCATGGTTCTTGAAGCAATGCCTCATAAGATAGCCACTTATATTACTGAACGTTTATCGATACCTACGATCGGTATTGGCGCAGGTAATGGCACTTCGGGTCAAGTGCTGGTTATTTCTGATATGTTAGGTATGCAACCTACTGAACATTTACCTAAATTTGTTAATAAATATCATTCTATTCTAAATGAAGCACAACCTTCTTTAGAACGATATAAATATGATGTTGAAGTACGTAAATTCCCAGAAACCGGTCTTCATACTTTTAAAGTTAAAGATGACGTGTATAGTGAATTTGTACAAATCATAGAAAAAAATAACTTGTAGATATCCTATATAATATACATCAACTTAATGACATTTCAAAAACATTACATTACTATTTACAACATATGGAAGATAGTTGATGGGATTTCCTTGTCTAGACAATGTATCTAATTATATCATCTAAAGTGGCCCTCGAATATCTTCCATTTTACTTAATTTGTTTATTTAAGTTATTTAATTAAAATTGATTCTTTAATTGGGTCTTGGCCTTCCATGCTTGGAATCTAGCTTTTTGTTGTAATTTCGTGACTTCTTGGCTGGTATACATAGTTTCTTCATGACCTTCACTTCTGATAACAGAACCAATAGACATGAACATACCAAAAGTAGCAGCAGAACCGGCAATATACTTACCTAAAGTTCTCACCACCCCATCTGGGCCAGCACCATGTGTTAAGATGGTAAAACCACCAAACATAACACCGGTACACACACCAACTGCGGTACCCATCATTAACCCCATCTTAAATTTAGACCAATTAGAGGCTTCTTCTTGTCCATAAACTTGCTTAACTGGTGGCATTCTGTAATAAATATATGATAACTAATAACACTTGTATTTCTATTTTAAACCAATATCGTTAGAGTAGATTGGCCTTTGTATACTTGTGAAGTTGTCTTGATCTAAATATGTCTATTGAATCATGTAAGTTATTTTGTTAAACAAATATATCAAATTAAAAAAGCAGCTTAATTAAAGAATCAAAAAATTATCTATTAATCATTATAATATACAGGTCTATAGAAGTAAAGATATACCTAAGAATATATTTGTGAGTATAGGTGTGATGTTAATATCCAACAGGTTTGGCATTCTTATATAACTGAACATCACACCAAGCGGTGACTACCCAACACCAGACAGCCATTGGTAATAGCCATATCCAGCACCAATAATATAAGGTTACCGGGTTCTCTCTTGCATATAGAAAACTTGAAATAACTAGGCCAAAGATAGTTATTGTTACTGCTAATACTGAGAGTCCTACAGTCTTCTGTTTCATATACATGGTGGTTGTCTATACGTTTTGATTTATATACTTTTTTAATATTAAAATGTATTACTTGTCATATTTAATCTTTTTTTTTCATGCTGCTTTTTAAAATAAGGTCTTAGTGTATTATAAGAGAGAAAACACTGAGGATCAATTTAAACTAAAACATACTACAATTATTCATTAAAAGTTTGATATTGTATATAATAAAATTATTGATCTATCTATATTTTCCTGTTTGTTCGACTCTATTTAACAAACTCATCGAACTTGTCAAAGAAATCGCTAATTTGTCTTGTAGCCCAAGAATCACCATCACTTTGTAAATAAGCTAAATGACCACCAAGATCGGTTTCACACATTAAAACATTTGGATTTTGGTCTAAGTATGTCATTGGAATGTGATCAGAACCGACTACCGGATCATCCCTTGAATTTAAAGATAACAATGGGATGGCGATGTTAGTTAATCTATTAACAGAACTGGCATGCTTATAATAATCTAGAGCATCATTGAAACCTAGGGCTGGAGCAGTAAACATGGAATCAAATTCAGACATGTATTTCATTTTGAATGCCTTTTGTAAATTAGATTGAGTGAAACCAACAAAAGCAGGATTTTCTGGAGTTGGATCATGATCTGGTTTGGTACCTTCTGGGACTTCCAATTCTTGCATGTTGACTTTAATCATTCTAACTAGGAATTGAGTAACGGTCTTACTAAAAATACGTTGAGACCAATAATCTCTTCCAACCTTGTAGGAAGACAAGACCATATCCCATGGGTTACAGAAAGTAGCAGCAGCATTCAATGGAGTTTTATCACCAACAATACCTAAATAATTGGCTAACATTGTAGCACCAAATGAACAGCCAATTGCATATAGCTTTCTGTTAGGATTTTTGGCTCTTTCACGTTCCAGAAATTCCTTAATATCCATATAATGATAAGCGGTGAATAAGTTAGGAGTGGTAATCTTAGAACGAGCACAACCTCTTGAGTTTAAGACAACAACTTGAAATTTCCCATTACCTGCGTGAGATAAATGATCAGTTAAAGATCTGATGATAGGTTCGTGAGATCCACCAGCTAACCCATGTAAGATAACGATCAAAGGACGTTCATTATTTTTTTCAGCATGAACAGTTTTCAATTCATCTTCATCTAAATATCTAGTTCTAGGTTGAAGACGTGGCCAATTTTCAGGATGAGTTTTCTTTTCATCTTCATTGAACAAATTCTTGTCAAATTTACCAGTAGCAGTTTCGAATTGGTATCTTTCTCTCCAAGAACCATTCATAACCCAATCGGCAGTACAAACACCTTTATCAGAAAATTCTACAATTTCTCTCCCATAAAACACGGGGAATCTTTGGCTAAAATCAGCACTACCTAAATACATAGTTTGTAAGATACCGGTAAACAATTTCTTATCTAATTGAAATTTAGCACCATCTTGTAAACCTGGTACATATTCTTTCACAAATTGATCTAAACTGATATTACCCTTAGTATCCAATTCATCCTTTAAAGTGGCACCGTCATTTAATTGTAACTCAACAGTACCTTGAGCACCAATAGAATGGCTAACTGTACCATTGTAACCCCAGTGGAATGGATTCAAAAGAGGCCATGTATTGATATCCTTCATTAATTCTTGTTCAGAAGGCATTGTGTCTGAGTTTTCTTTATTGTTTTCAATCGATTGATTCAAGTTGGATTCTTCTTGTTTAAACTTTGCGAGAAGTTGTTTAATGTTGTTTAAAGTAAACCAATATATTACGCCACCTCTTTATAAACCCAGTGTCTTATTAATAATGGAAAGGGATATCGATTCCAAGCCATGTGCAAATTCATTCATGTCTCGAGACTTCTTATTATTTCACGCGGTCATAAGAAATTAAAACCGGCCGGTTAATTAAGGAAAAATGGAAAAACTACACTGAAAGAAAGAAATATATATAGAAATATAAATTCGGTCCCTGAAAATTCAATGTACTGAAAAATGAAAATATTGAGAGTGAGAGGTTTCTGCGACACAAAGTAAATAGATATATATATTCGTGAAATAATATAACAATTCATAGTGTATAATCACGTAGAATAGTATTTTGAAAAGTTATAAGAAAATTAATAAAAACAAAAAAGGCCTACAAAAAATGGGACCTTTATAAGCTATCTAGTAAGATTATTTTGTAAATAGTTTTAAAAAACACTTGCTTTTCATATTGCGTAAAATAATGGCTCACTTATTCAATCTTCTATCTACAGTAAATATTGTTACCTTAAATTATATAGATGTCGAATGCTGTTATTATTTTTATACCAAAATTTGATCGATATAATGTTTATTTGGAAGATATATTAGTTCAGAGTTCTTATTATAATTACATTTTGATACACAATCCAAAAAAGTTTAATACAGAATGCCAGTATTTGATGCACCGCTGTATCCATATTGATCTCTTTCTTTTCGTCTATCAACTTCAATTCTATGAAGTAAAAAGGCTTGACTAGCCAGTATTTTTGTCATGAATGGAATATTGTAAATACCAAAAGAATTCAATGGTCCATATTCACCAACATATACAACCGCCATTTTACTTGAAAATCCACCAGCACCTTCAAGAGTATAGCGGCCAATAAATCGTTTATAATTCTTTTTTGTATTAACATCTTTTACACCATATGTATCTAATGGAAATACTAAAGGTTCTGGGACATCCTTTGTCTTTTCATTTCTCTTCTTCGATATTAATTCTCTGTTTGAATATGGTGTGTCTGTTTTAAAATCATCAGCAGAATCGAATAAAGATTTTTTGTCCAAAGGTAATATTTGTGCTTTATACCCGGTATCTTTAAACAAATTATTCGTGTCCTCCCAACGAATAACATAATCATCCATCATGACATCTAATTTAGAATTCTTAGAAACAAAATAATATGGTCTCTCCTTTGTTTCTCTTACTGTCATTTTATATATATTCTTTAACCACTTCCCAGTCCTAGAAACAGTAGCAAAAAGGCATTTATAAAGTTTAAAGTATTCGTTTGTTTCTTCAATAGATTCATATTGAAAGGGTGGTGGATCAACGGCTCTTTGCATAACAAAAATATGAATTTGGAATTTGACCTTTTCTGAAGGATCTTCTGGATTAAAAGTAGTATTTTGGCAATGTTCAAAGTAGAATAGTGGAATACCTACTCCTTCCTCATTGAGTTGTATTTTTTCCCCGTTATTCTTAAAGTAATCATAACTTTGTAAAGATGGGAACATGTAATATCCCCTTTCATTGCCCCACTTAACAATTGGCATCTGTCTTACTTTATTAAACCGCAGATCCTGTGAAACATCTGAATGATTACTTAGTATAACACTTGAAACACTGTCTTGGATGATTATTAGTTCTTCTTGTTCTACCTTACCCATTTTGTTAATCTTCTCTTTTTTTTGTAAATATACTTTTAGGTTTTGATTGAGTCTTTAAATTCTAGAAACTACTTAATCATATCGCGTTGCAAGTTTCTGTAAATTTATTAAGACTATTGAATCCAACGATTTTATATATCTTGTTTTGGTCCCCTTCCTCCCCAAATAGTCATCTCCCTATTCCATGCATTGATAATTAAAAATCGGTAAAAAGTGTTTTTTTCAAGGCTTTGACGTTTCTCTTATTGTTCTTCAAATCGAAGTCCTTCTGGAAGAGCATCTGCAAAATTATGAACATCATTGTATATCTGTTTACATTATAATTGATGGCTTGGATCAGGGATATAGCTGTAATAACTATATTACACAGCATAGTAGGGTCTGTTTAGCCTCTTTCCACAAGAGAATAAATTTTTTGCGTCACACAATGGTGAAAATGTCATCCCCAACTTGGCAATACTTAATTAGCTCTAATTCCTTTTTAATGCTTGTCTGTAGTGATGTTTTAGTTATGATTGAGGTGCATTATCCGTAAATATATATATATACGGACTAATATTAATAATGTCAATTGTTAAAATTATCGAGATTATATTATAAAGTTACAATTTCATATATGTAATGATTATTTTGAATATATATTGCTAAGTCGTTATTGTTAGAATAGTTTTTTGTTCCATTGTTGAAAAACATTTAGCAATAACTACCTGCTTCATCATACGAATGACGGCTTCCTCTTTTTTGTGTATCAATTTTAATTCTATGAACTAGAAAAGCTTAGCAAGCAAGTAATTTTGTCATGAAGGCAATATTACAGACACCAAAGGAATCTAAAGGACCATATTTTCCTAAATAGACAATTGCCATTTTATTTGAAAATACACCAACACCTTCAAGTGTATAGCGACCGTGGAGGTGCTTTCTCCCTTTCTATTCTCTTCTTAAGTATAATATCTTTTTTTGAGAATGGTGTATCATTTTTAAAATCGTCTGCAGAATCAAATAAAGATTTTTATCCAAGGGTAGTATTTGAGCTTTAATACCTGTATCTGTAAACAAATTATACGTGTCTTCCCAACGAATAATGTAATCATCCATCATTACATCTAATTTGAAACCTTTGGAAACAAAATAATATGGTCTTTCTACCACCTCCCGTATCGTCATTTTATAAATATCCTTTAACCACTTGCATAATTTGGATATAGATACAAAAAGGCATTTATATAGTTTGAAATCTTCATTTGAGGCTACAATTGGTTCATATTGAAAGGGTGGTGGATCAACGACTCTTTGTAAAACAAAAATATGAATTTGGAAGTTGATCCTTTCTGATCGGTCATTAGGATTTGATGTCATAAATTGACAATGTTCAAAATAAAATAATGGAAGACCTACTCCATCCTCATTTAAAAGTATTCTTTCATTATTATTCTTAAAATAATCATAACTTTGTAAAGAGGGGAGCATATAGTATCCATTTTCATTGTCCCGTTTAACAATTGGCATTTGGCTCACTTTATTGAACTGCAGTTCTTTGGAAATGTATGAATGATTAGTTAATATAACACTTGAAACAGTCTCTTACATGATTTTTATTTTTTCTTCTTCTTCCTGCTCTAATTTACTCAGCTTATTGGATTATTGTATATGCAATAACTTGAGATTGATAAAAAATTGTAAAAGGACAAAACCTTTTAGCCATTACAACTATTTCGTTTTTTACCAGACTTATACAACAGTTTTCTTTATATTAAACATTATTGTCTCATTACTTTTGGCAAGTCTTTGGAATTTCACATATAACAATATAAGGTAAAGCTCCCAAAAACGACACAGTATAAGATACAATAAACCCTGGGTATGCCTCCACCTTCTAGTTGGAGGCTCAGTCTAATTTAACTTAACTTCATGGATGACTAGGCTTCTTTAAGAATAGAATTTAGTAATATTTCTATTGAACTAATCTTACTGTTATTTTATTTACTATTACAGTACGTAATATATGAATATAAGCTTTAATATATACTGGTTTACTTAAAATGAAGCATACTATTTAATTGTTTAATCCACATCAAGATCTAAGTCTTCGACTATAGCTTTTTGAGTGGTGGCTCTATCTAAAATCTGTTTAAAGAAAGTCAATGAAATCTTATTATGATCCTTCTTTGTTTCTAGCTCAATCTTTGTAGACTCCTTTTTATTGACGACAACCTCGCATGTTTTAACTATTTCTCTTGTAGGCACCCTCAGTACTGCAGAGACTTCTTCTGAAATACGTTTAGAACTTGTGTGAGTATAATTCAACTCCAATAATTTAAGTTTGTATCTATTGATTAAATTTAGTGGTAATGCTCTAGGAAGATCATAAATTAAATACGAAACACCAAGTAAACACCCAATTATCATAGTGGATCCAGCAATTCTTCCCAGAGTTTTAATTGAAAAAGTTTGAACACCATTCCATACAACAGTCTTGACAATCTGAGAACCACCAAATGAATAGATGGCTAATGTTGGTAATTTTGAAGTAAAAATTAAGGAGGGTTGAGTCATATATTTTGTTAATGGATATGATTTTAATCCAAGGAAAGACGTGAGAGCAGTGGAAGAGGATTCATTGTTTGTACCTTGCAGGTCTGTTGTGTTTGTTATTTGATTTTTAACATCGTTTTCCATTTTTGTATCCTTTCCTTTTAATAATTTCAATGGGTTTATTAATGTAGTAACACCAATGTATTCAATAAATTTTTCCCAAGTTGGGGAATATAAATCAGAGAGTTGCATGGATACATTCAACTGTTTAGCTGATGAATGATATGAACGAGAGTACATCAAGCTACTATCGAACTGTCTTTCTTCCATAAAATTTGCATCAAGGTCATTCCTAACCAAAGAATAAATATTTTGAACTGCTGAGTCTGTTTGTTGGCGAGCATATGCTTCACTTACAGTTATACTGTTCTCAATTTGACGTCTTATATGTCTTTCGGTTTGAGTCACATAATCATAAATATTGGACAACCCTTGATATTTTGGATGATCACTATCATCCATATCAATGATCAAAGATGAATCAATATTTTCCTTTGTTTTGTTATAAACATTGGTTATGGTGGCATCCACTAATGTATCAATCTTTTTAATAAATTTATCATAATGTGATCTTGTATTAGACACCTCTTGTAAAAGATTGTTTAATTCATTGGTTATAGATTCATCTTCAGCTTTGAATATTTCCAAATTGTAACGGGATATTATTTCTAGATCATTTAAAATCTTATACAAGAATGTCTTTGCAGGTAACAATTTAGACATGGATCTTTTCTTTAACACAAAATTTCTCAAAGAATTTTCTAAATGTTCAAAATCAGGATCATTATCACCTGTATTATTATCATCATTATCATCTCCGCTGTCATCTCCTGGATTACCGCTACTGCCTTGGTTGAAAGGGTAATCATCTGGATCAGTTTCTAAAAAATGAATAAAATCTTTACCACTCTTATAGGTCTCCGGTGACAATGTTTGGATCTGGTTAAGAATTAATTGTTTACACCTTTGTTTATCTCTAATCTTGTCAAATTTCTTAATAACAAAGAACATTAATTTTTTCTCTCTAGATGCAACTTTAATAAAATCTTGAGCAGACAAAGTTAACTGATTTTCTGCATTAACAACAAAAATAACTAAATCAATTTCTTCTTGTCTGGTCATGACTTCTGCTGTTTGAATTGAGTCCATATTTAATCCTGGAGAGTCGATCAACGATATGTCAACAGTACCATTTCTTAATAAACTTTTTTCAGCATCCCTTTTATCATCTTTAATGTACACCTTTAACAAAGAGTATTTATCACTTCTTTGGACTAAATTAGGTAAATCAGATAATTCGTGAACTTCATATGTTGAAATATCTTTAATATTATACTTAAAGATACTTGAGTTGATATTGTTTTTATCATTTTCAGAATGATTTGTTAAGATAGCATGTATTTCTTCTTTGTTGCAATTTTCTCTTGCTTCTAAAATTTCACAGAACACATTTGTACATGGAAGTTGATCTTCTGGTAATAATTTTCTTTGTAAAAGTGAATTACAAAAAGAAGATTTCCCAGTGTTGACATCTCCGGTAATAAACACTTTAGATGAGACGTCATCAACTCTTTGTTGTAAAGCCTTTAAATGATTTAAAACAGTATTGATTTTCAATTTGAATAATTTTGCCAAGGCATTTTTATCTAGGTAAAACGAATTGTTGTTCATTTCATGGTTGTTATTTGTGTCATTATCTTCACCTATTTCGAACGTTGATCTACTCCTTCCTAGACTGGGACTATTGATATTGTTATTATTATATGTACCGTCTAATTGGATATTTAGATCCAATACATGCAGTCTATCGACATGGATATTATCTTCCTGTTGTTCATTAAACTTAATGTTAATTGGTCTTTTATCATTTTCATCTTGAATCTGAGCTAATAGATCATAAATTTGTGAAATAGATCTATTCAAAACCACTCTATTGTTATTATAGTTCCATTGAGATAATTGTGAAGAAATCAATCTTGTATCAGAACTTGTTCTTCTATGTCTTAACATATCACTAGAATCTGCATCTAACTGATCATCATTAATAATATCAGAATAATTATCATAAATGGTTTGAGAATCATCCATGCCTAAGAAATGATTATTATTGTATGTATGTAAGGATCTATCATTACGGGAATATACTAAAGATGGCGCAATAGTTGTAGTATCATCTGTATCCTTAACATTTTCAGATTTATGTTTTGAGGTGTCATGAATCTCTTGTTCTGGGACTGTCTCCTTCTTAACCGGTTTTTGTACCATTGTAAAATGTGCAATTATACTTTAAGTGGTACTCAGTATCTATATATATATCTATTGGAAGTGTTTTAATTGGTTTCTTTGGTGGTTATTTATATATGTTGTTAAACAGATCAAAATTCAATATTTTTTCTTTATTTTCAATTTGTGACTAAATTTATTAAGGGAACTTCCAATGAGAAGAAACTAATGTGTCAGTAAAGAGAAATGACTACAAACATAGATTCAGAAGATGATAATACGTACAGATTAAGATCAAGTTAAAAATCGTTATTTTAACGATTTGATTATCTTCCAAATTTTATATATTATTGAGAATATTAAAGATAAAAAAATACATTTTATTAAAAAAAATATTAATTATTTGATTTTTTTTTGTTTGCCCAAAATCCTGTCTTAAACAATAATTAAATCGAGAATAATTGCTTGAAAGATTATTAAAAATATTATTATTTATAGTGGAGATTTAACAGAAATTAATTACACTAAGTTATTAAATTTATTTCACCTTAGCAAGATATTATACTCTCAAAAAAATGTCAGTATTCCAATTATTTTAAATTAATAACCCATTACAATAATTATTATATAATTTCTACTATATCAATGCATACCAACACACAACCCCACCATGACTACCCCCCCACTCCCCACATAATATATCTAATAATAATACCACAATAGCAATCACTGCGCTATCAAAAATATATATGCAAAAATAAGCAAAAAAGAAGTTAAATATGAGACGTTTGCAATGACAAAAAAAATTTTCAAAAAATGATTTTGGAAAAAATTTAGAGCTCATCTCATCTCATCTCATCGCAAATTTTAGTTTATTATAGGTAATTTATATGGTGAACAGTTAAGTTAAGTATACTTTTATATCTATTGACTCTTACATTATTTCCATAATTTAAAGTCATTAGAGAAGTTCTCAGTGTTGTTTGTGTGTAGTGTATATTTTTTTACTTCCCTCTGATTCATTTAGAACCAAATTTCACAAGAAACTAACTAAATAAGTATACTCCAAACAAAATGCAATTATCCTGGAAAGATATCCCAACTGTTCCACCAGCTAATGATCTTTTAGACATTGTTCTTAACAGAACTCAAAGAAAGACTCCAACTGTTATTAGACCTGGTTTTAAAATTACTAGAATTAGAGCATTTTATATGCGTAAAGTTAAATTTACTGGTGAAGGTTTTGTTGAAAAATTTGAAGAACTTATTAAAGGTTTCCCAAATATTAATGATGTTCATCCATTCCATAGAGATTTAATGGATACTCTTTATGAAAAGAATCATTATAAGATTTCTTTAGCTGCTGTATCTCGTGCTAAATCTTTAGTCGAACAAGTCTCAAGAGATTATGTTAGATTAATTAAATTCGGTCAATCTTTATTTCAATGTAAACAATTGAAAAGAGCTGCTTTAGGTAGAATGGCTACTATTGTCAAGAAATTAAAGGATCCATTAAACTATTTAGAACAAGTTAGACAACATTTAGGTAGATTACCATCTATTGATCCAAATACAAGAACTTTATTAATTTGTGGTTATCCAAATGTTGGTAAATCTTCTTTCTTAAGATGTATTACCAAAGCTGATGTTGAAGTTCAACCATATGCTTTCACTACTAAATCTTTATATGTCGGTCATTTTGATTATAAATATTTACGTTTCCAAGCTATTGATACTCCAGGTATCTTAGATAGACCAACCGAAGAGATGAATAATATTGAAATGCAATCTATTTATGCTATTGCTCATTTAAGATCTTGTGTCTTATATTTCATGGATCTTTCAGAACAATGTGGTTTCACTGTCGAAGCTCAAGTTAAATTATTCCATTCTATTAAACCATTATTCGCTAACAAATCTGTTATGGTTGTTATTAATAAGACTGATATCATCAGACCAGAAGATTTAGATGAACAACGTGCTGCTTTATTAGAAACTGTTAAAGAAGTTCCAGGTGTTGAAGTGATGACTTCTTCTTGTCAATTAGAAGATAATATTATGGAAGTTAGAAACAAAGCTTGTGAAAAATTATTAGCCTCTAGAATTGAAAATAAATTAAAATCTCAAGCTAGAATTAACAACGTCTTAAATAAAATTCATGTTGCTCAACCACAAGCTAGAGATGATATTAAGAGAACTCCATATATTCCAGAAGGTTTCAAGAATCAAGTTAAATATGATCCAGAAGATCCAAATAGAAGAAAATTAGCTAGAGATGTTGAAGCTGAAAATGGTGGTGCTGGTGTCTTTAACATTAACTTGAAAGATAGTTATCTTCTTGAAGATGATGATTGGAAGAATGATGTTATGCCAGAAATTTTAGATGGTAAGAATGTTTATGATTTCTTAGATCCAGAAATTGCTGCTAAATTACAAGCTTTAGAAGAAGAAGAAGAAAGATTAGAAAATGAAGGTTTCTATGATTCTGATGAAGAAGAAACTTTTGAAGCCTTTGATTCTGAAGAAGTTAATGATATTAGAGCCAAGGCCAATTGGATTAGAAATAAACAAAAGACTATGATTGCTGAAGCTAGAAACAGAAAATCATTAAAAAACAAAGCTATTATGCCACGTTCAAAATTATCCAAATCTTTCAACGATATGGACAAACATATGGCTACTCTTGGGCACGATATGTCTTCATTACATGATAAGCATAGAATTGCTGCTGAAAAGAATAGATACGTTGAAACTGGTGCAGATGTTATCATGAATGCTTCTTCTGAATTCTCTGCCGCTACCGAATCAGGTAACGGTGGTAAGCTAAGGCAATCTGATAGATTATTGGACGGTGTTGCTGACGGTGTTCAAAGATCTAAGACTGATAGAATGGGTAAATTACAAAGAAGAGATAGAAATAGACACGCTAGAAAGGGTGAAGCTGATAGACATACCCCTGTTTCTTTACCAAAACATTTATTCTCTGGTAAGCGTGGTAACGGTAAGACTGATTTCCGTTAATCATATTCAACAACAATCTACACTACTTTTTTTATTTCCAACTTCATAATTTGGGTTTAGTTACTTTCTTTTCTTTGTAAAAGTTACTTATTGACCTTTTATTATAAGAATATTAAGAACTCAAAAATGGATCGGTGTAATACAATATCAATAATCATTAACAATTAACCAAACAAAAAAAAATTGGATTAGCATTATATTCATATTTAAATCCTTGTTTTTTTATATATATTTTCATTTATAACTGTATATTAATTTTAGAATCCAATGTATACGACTTTTATCGTGTAAGATCGACTATTTCTATAAACAAATTTGTGTATATAAATAAGTTTAAAAATTAAATCCAGAATGGTTAATAATACATTGCTAAGAGTAGTGTGGTACTATAGTACTTTTATTTCGGGAACCTTTATTTTGCTTGTTAAAAGTGTTATATTAAAAGGTCTTTGCTTTTTTCCTTTCTTAGAAATAAATGTGTCACAAATTCAAATAATTATATTAACAGTGAATTCCAAGAATAATATATTCAAATTTCCCAAGAACAAAAATGTTGAATTCATTATTACCAATACAACCATAAAATGTCGCAAAACGAAGGAAGTCTTGAATCAATTGGAAGACCAAAATTTGGTACACCAGAGGAACAACATTTACCGTATAATAGTAATACCCAATTTTTCAAAGAAAGTTACGATGAGGAAGATTTATCACAAGATAAGATAGATGAAGAAGGTGGTATAGAAAAGGCAAGTACCGACGTGGTGAAGATTTTACCATACAGTTGTTATAGTAAGAAACAAAAATTTGTAATATTTTTCATTATCATGTTTATTGGTTTCTTGGGTCCCATGTCAGGAAATATTTATATTCCGGCATTACCCTTATTACAAAAGGAGTATAAGACCACTACAACAGTGATAAATGCTACAGTTTCTGTATTTATGGGTGTATTTGCTGTTGGACCATTATTTTGGGGAATGTTCGCTGATTTTGGTGGAAGAAAGGTTTTGTATTTGATCTCTTTACTATTGATGATCATTGTAAATATTCTGTTAGCATCATTACCTAGTAATATTGTTGCTCTATTTATTTTAAGAATTGTTCAAGCATTTGCTTCAAGTTCTGTGATTACTTTAGGAGCGGGGACTGTGACAGATATTATAGCTCCTTCAGATAGAGGTAAAGCAATTGCATATTTTATGATGGGTCCAAATATTGGTCCAATTTTAGCACCAATTATTGCAGGGTTGATCTTGATTGATGGTAATAATTGGAGGTGGTTATTTGGATTTACATGTATCATGGGTGGTGTTGGGTTTTTCCTTGTACTGTTATTTTTACCTGAAACATTAAGGTGTATAAGAGGGAATGGGGACCCAGGTTGGAAACAACAAACACCAAATGAAGAAGAACAACAACTTCTCACTGAATACACAAAGGCCAAATGGACCTTCTGTAATGATATCGGTATTCAAAAACCAGTGTCAGTAAGTTCTACATTCAAAAAGGAATATCCTGCACCACCAAGAGCCACTTTAAAGACATATTTGGAAATGGTTAAGATTAAGCCTGTATTTTTCACCTCAGTGAGTACAGCACTGTTATTTGCCAATTATTATGCTTTTAGCGTCACATTTTCACACTACTTACAGTCAGAATATAATTATTCTCCATTGGAAATTGGTGCTGCTTATGTTTGTCCCGGAATTTGTATGATCTTAGGATCTCAAATTGGTGGCCATTTATCAGATGCATTACGTAAATATTGGAAAAAGAATCATCCTAATAGAGTATTCCCATTAGAAGAAAGATTAAACTTAAACATTGCTGGAATTATAATTAATACTGCTGGCTGTATTGGTTATGGATGGAGTATTGAAAAAAAATATCATATTGCTTTGGTATTATTTTTTACTGGATTAACCGCCGCTGGTTTAACTTGGTGTAATAACACTACAATGACATATTTAACAGAACTATTAGCCAAAAGGGCTGCCAGTAGTGTTGCAGTGAGTAGTTTATTTAGAAATGTTGCAGCTGCTATAAGTTCCGCTATAATTTTCAAACTTTGTACCGTTATGGGTGTTGGATGGTGTTTTACTGGGTTAGGTTTAGTTAATATTATACCATTGGTCTTAATTATATGGTTAGTTAATCGTGCAGGTAGATGGCAAAATTACACATCATACATTTGAATTTAAATTTAAATTAATAGTTCGTATTATGGTATTTAAGTTATAACACTTTTATTTTGTTATATTCTGTTTTAACACGTAGAATATAAAATATATATTATTTTAATAAAGAAAGAAATATAATATAATTAATTCTTGGAGAGACAAATATTTTTGAATTATTAGAAATATTTATTTTAATATATAACTTATTATTTGGGGCAAAATATACAAATTTAGAAAGAAATGAAAAGTATATAATAAACTAGAAATGAATTATCAATATACCATTAAAGAATTTTTTTTCAAAATTGTTTTAAATTTAAGCCTTTAAAGAAGAAGCTCTTCTCTTTCTAACTTCAGCCTTTTCAGCCTTTCTTTCAGCTAATCTCTTAGCTAATAATTGGGCGTATTCAGCAGCATGTTCTCTTTGAGCTTGAGCGTTCTTAATCTTTAAAGCCTTTTGGTATCTCTTTCTTTGTAATCTTTGTGGAGTAACTAATCTTTGGATCTTTGGAGCCTTGGTGTAAGTCTTTTCACCCTTGGTAACTTCTCTTCTGACAACGAAGTCACGGACATCATCTTCCTTGGTTAAACCGAAGAATTTTCTGATGTTGTTAGCTCTCTTTGGACCTAATCTCTTAGCAACAGTGTCGTTAGTAACACCATCGAATTCTTCATCACCCTTCTTAACGATGACTAAAGATAAGACAGCTAAATCTGGACCAACAATGGCACCTCTAACGGACTTTCTCTTTCTTTCACCATTACGTCTTGGTCTGTAACAAGAAGTACCTTTAGCTAATAATAACTTAACTCTGGTTGGTAATAAAACACCTTGCTTCATTGGGAAACCTTGTTTATCGTTACCACCGGAAATCTTGAAGACGTAACCTTTGAATTCATCACCAACGGTTTCACCTTCAACTTCTTGACCAATTCTCTTGTCGTAGAAAGATCTGATTCTGTGTTCATCTTCGATTTCAATACACTTTTGAGTACCGTTAACTGGGTAAGAAATATTCAACTGTAAAAAAAAATTTAGATAATTATATGAACAATTTTGTTCATATAAATTATAATAATTATTTGTTAGTAAAAATTGAACTTAATATTAGATTGAGCCTCTTATTATTATTATTATTTTAGTTTATTAAGTGTATCTCACTTAATTTATTCTCATATCCTGGATATTTTAGTAGTAAACTTTTCGTATTGATAATAATAATTTGTGTTTAATCTTAATTTATAATATAACATACCTTCATGATGCCTCACTTATCTTGTATTGGGTTGCTAATGTCGATGGATTTCAAATATAACTTGTATAATAAAATATATATTTTAAAAATATCACTATATTGTATATATCAAATTTTCAATATTGAATACTATCCATTAACCTTAGTTTGTTGGAAGGACATCAATTGCGATCGATCAATTCATTGTTGGAGTTTGTCTCTGGGCAGAGCTAGACAGGAGTTTGTGAGAAGCTCATCGCATCTCTGTCTGGGATGAGTGGTGTGAGTGAGTCTGGGAGAGGGTAAAGCTAGACAGGAGCGTCTAGTGTGGTCCTAGCAGTAGACAGTGTAAACCCACCACCATAGACTCACGTACTGAAAGTGTCCCCCCTTTCCGCCAGACTCACAGTGGAATCCCTCCAGTTTTGCGTCTATAAAATTTCAAATTTCTGTGCGTCGCTTTTCTTTCTTCTGAAAAAGTTGCAAGCTATTTTCCCGAAAGGGAAGGTGTGGAATGTCTTTAAAAAAGACAGTCCAAACTGTTTTTCCGATGTCTGGGTGTTTTCGGCACAGTCCGCAAAATTTCTTAAATCTCATTTTTTAAATGAAAAAATTCGGACTTTTCTTACTTCGCTGTTTATTTGTTTGTTTTCTGTAATTGGAAAAGTAATTAGATTCTACTGATTAATGTGATTTATTTATATGATCAAGAGAGATATTATATGCATTGGGTGGATTGGATGATATTCACTATACTACTGGTGAATTTAGTTTGCAGTAGTTTTTTATAATATTTCGTTTGTTCTTTCTTTTCTACTTTATTATAGTAATTCACTTAAATGGTGGTTCGTATTTATAATTAATTACCTGATTAAAGGAAAGAGTATATTTAATTTTATGCTAGTTTGTAATGATACATTTAATGATTGAATATAATTAATATGAATATCTATTTTTAATTCATCCCAAATTTTTTAAGATTTGTTTACAAATTTTATGAAATAAGTTAACCAATGCTAGAAGTAAAATATTAAATATTAATTTGATAATTTTTTTAATTTTATATTTGGAATAAAAATTACTTGATATATACAAGAAAAGTAAACAATATGTAATCATATTGATTTTTATATTTATATATTTACATCAGACAAAATTTTGCGCTAGACTCACTCCTTAATAGGTTGTTGTGGTGGTAATCTAAAAATATCACCACATTCTTTCATACGTGCTAATATTTCTTTCTTATCATCTGCAGTGGTTTGTTTAGGTAATGGTGCACCAGGTTTATTTTCAAAAATTGATCCAGATAACATTATTTCATTTGTATTAGTATCACATAAAAACACCAAATAATCAACAATATCTTTAACTTGTTTTTCACTATCATTAGTCTCTGTATTAATCTTAATCAATTCTTGTTTTGTATTGAATCTATAAACCAATTGAATATATTCTAATGGCATACCAGGGGCCATAATTGGATCCAATGACATTAATTTTGGAATCTCATTAAATTTTATTATATGCCAATCTAATTTAATATGTTTTGGTAAACTTTGTGAACGCATAATCAGTGCACGCTCTACCCAAATAGACACTTGATTCTTAATCTTTGTCACATCTTTATTAGCAAAAGCTTTATTAACTTCAATATAATTTTCAATAGCATTGTTTTTCCATAGTAAAAATGAAGGTTTTATACCTGATTGAATTCTAAATAAACCAATCTTAAATGTGTTTAAACCAAACATATAAATACGTCTAATCCACGTTTTTAACACTGTGATAGGTTGCGAAAAGATACTTGGTAAATTCTTCTTCGAGGCAGGAATAAATATTTGTGTAGCTACACCCATAAATTTTGGATTAAATTCAGGTAATTTAGTCTTATTCTTCTTTGGTTTAACTTCATTTGTTTTGATATCATCAAATAATATTCTTGATGTAGAAAGGAAACGTTTATCATAATAATGGTATTGGTTGTAAAGTTGTACTTGTTGGAAACTTAGTAATCTAGGTAAAGCTTCGCTTCTCCTTAGAAGCAAGCAGCTTGATCGTCTACTTACAGCTTGCATTGTGGGTATTTAGATATATGCTTCTGTGCAGGATATTTTGCAACTCTCCTCAATGTATCTATTCTTATTTATCCTTATTATCTTTAAATCTTAGTTGATTTTATGAATTTAAACAAAGCCAAAATTTAAAAAAAATAAAACTATACATCTCTAAAAAGAAACTTTTTACAGACTAAGGAACCTTAACAAGTTGATCAAAGAAATAAACATCATATCCTCTATACCAGTACATTTGTGTTGTAAGAATAAGTTACACTCTATTAACTTTGGTTGTCTTAAATTTTCTATCCTTTTAAGATACATAATAATTTGTAACCAATAATTTTTCACTCCACCCCCGGCGCCCCCCTTCCAAACACATACTTCATAATAAGATATGAAAGCTGCTTTGACTGAATTACATATTAAAGATACCGAATCTATTGATTGGAAAAAGGCATTATCCAGTTATTTGAAAAAAACATACGGGTCTCAACAATGGTCATTCTTTTTTGATGAATCCTTAGCTAAAGAATTAAATCATTTAAGAACAAATGCAAATGGTGAATTAGCACCAGAAGCCCTTGTAGAACAAAATTTAAAATATTATGCTTATATTGAACAATTAAATATTAGATTAGGGAATAATTCACCTCAATTGAAATTAAATTTCACCTGGTATGATGCAGAATATTCTACTAATACTAGTAATAATACTAAATATACCCAACATACTTTAACTTTTGAAAAATCTGCTATAATTTATAACATTGGTGTCATTTATTCTCAATTAGCTCAAGAAAGTTTAACTGATGATTATAAGATCTCAGTGGGTGCAATGACTAAAGCTATGTCATGTTTCACTTTTTTATCTGAAAATTTCTTTAACTCTCCATCCATTGATTTACATGCTGAAAATACACAATTCTTGGCTAATTTATGCCATGCTGAAGCACAAGAAATGTTTTTATTAAAGTTAATCAACAATACTGCTATGGCAGAAAAGCAAGCTTCTTTAATCAGTAAATTAGCCGTGACTACATATCAACTTTATGAACAATGTGCTTCATTTTTAAAGAAACCAGAAGGTGGTTTGGTCACATATGGTGAGCCGAAATGGAGTACTACTTTAACTTGTAAGGCAAATTTATATAGAAGTATTACTGCCCACAATCATAGTATATTCCTCGAACAACAAAATAAAATGGGTGATGCTATTGCATTCAGTAAGCAAGCCCATTCATCTATCATCAATGCGTTACCTTTTAAAGCCTGGTTGAAGGATTATATTGATTTTGATGGTCTTAGAGAAACTATTGATGAAAAAACACAACAATTAATTAAAGATAATGATTATATTTTCCATGATTTGATTCCTCAAACTGTTTCCTTAGAAAGTATTAAAGCTATGGATGCAATTAAACCAATTAAATGGGACACTTTAACTGAGTCTTACATGAAGTCCGTATCAGATAAGTGTAATGTTTTATATAAAGGTATTGTTCCAATGGCAATTTATGAAAAGGAGAGTATTTATTCTGAAGAGAAGGCATCTTTATTGAGACGTGAAGTTGAAGCTAATGATACATCAAATTTAGAATATGATTCATTTGTTGAATACACAAAATTACCTACTTTAATCGTGGATTTAGAAAAAAGGTATAGATCCGGTAATGTTAACGTTAATGAAAACCCACAAGTTGAATTTATGAAGGAACAATTACACTCATTTGCCAAGAATATTCAGGCAAGCTCATACTCTGATATCCAAGAACAAACCAGAACAATCACTGCCAAGAGAAAAAAAATCATTGACACTTTAGGTCAATTGCCTGATTCTCAAAAGGAAAATGCAGTTAAATTAAAATCCTCTTTGATTGATGCCTCTAAATCTGATGAAAAATTATTGGCATTGATGAAACCTTATATGAACGAACTTAACCTATTGAAGAATGACAATGCATTATGGTCTCAATTTAATCAATTTGATGCCTCGACCACTGTTGGTCCAAGTTTATTAGATATTGATGATACTAAAACAGAAAAGATTTTACAAAAATTAGAGGAAATCAAGAAATTAAATGAAGATTTAAGAACTTTAAAAGAAGAAAGAAATCACATCTTATCTGAACTAAAGGAAAAGGTTAATAATGACGACATCACAAGCAAATTAATCGACTTAAATAAAGCATGCGAAGACGAGTTCCAGGAATTATTTAATGATGAGTTAGAAAAATTTGAACCATTAACCTCCAGATTAGAAGCTGCTATTTTCAAGCAAGCTTCATTAATAAATGAAATCAAAGTGGCTTTAGATAATATTTTTGCCATGTCTGGCTTCCGTGAAAAGAACCCTGATGAAGAAAAACGTGAAAGAGGAAGAAAAGAATTATATGACAAGTTAGAAAAAGCTACTACCAATTTCTCAATTTTTTCATCTGATATCCAAAAGGGTTTACAGTTTTATGACATGCTGTTATCAATGTCTAATGAACTTGTGGAGTCCAGTAGGAAACCCGGCACCATTACCAGCAATGCTGCTCTTTATTCAACTCCACCTCCACCATTACCGGCACAACCATATAAACCTGAGAATACCCCACCATACACCCCTACGGTACCAGGTGGGATGAACAATTTGAGCAGCCAAATGAACAATTTGGATATTGACGGATATTCGCATCAAGCACCACCTAATGACAACCAATTTCCATTTAGATCATATGGTGATTCACAGCTACCCGTTAGAAGTTATAATAACGACCCAACATTATCTGCTCCTCAACTTCCTGCCAGAGGTTATACTAGTTACTCCCCTCCAACCATCCCTGCTCCACCATCCACCAGAAATGATGCTTCTTTATTAGGTTCACCAGCACCATATACACCCCAAGCGACTCAACCTCCGGCACCTCCAGCTTATAGTGATCACAGGAACATCCCTCAATTACCATCTAGACATCCAGGTGAGAACAATCCTTCTTTAATAAATAGAAGTAATGAAGAAGAAGAACGTGAACTTCAAAGAAATCCTACTGCATTCTACGACAAATCACCTGTCTTTGATGAAAACTTATATTTTAAATATGGCAAATAGATAGTTATATAAATCATTATACTAGCCGAATAGTCATAATTATCTTTATGAAAAAAGACCTGTTTTCTCATTGCTAGTGTTCTCAGCAGGGTTAGTAGATTTTTGGGACTGTCTTTTTTTATATTGGTATTGTGTTTTCTTAACCTTTGATTGACTAGCTGGAACATACCACACATCTTCAGATCCAAAATCAGCTTCTGAAATCTTAATAAAACTGATAATACCGTTATCCATAACAGCTAATAAAAATGATCTATATCCATTTTTAAGTCTTCTCATTTGTTTTGCATGAGGTGTTGTGCTCGGTTGTCGAGATTTCTTAAACTTATTTTTATTTGGTTTAGGTTGATTAGGTGTAGATTTGGATTTCTTTTTCTGGCTTTGAGCCAATACTGCAGATCTTGATACACCATTAATATAGGAATGATCATCCCAATCAAAGTCGTCATCAACTTCTTCTAAGAATTCAAATCTATAATTCAAAGAATTAAATATATGTTTTAAATCATCGTTGGTTGGAAAATGTTGTTTATTATCATTTTTATTATAAACCAGCACTTGATAATCTGGTAAATTAGGATTTTTTTTCTTATAATTAGTTTGTGGTTTCCAAACATTATAAGTTAAATCAAGTAAATTATCGCTGTTGTTTCTGGCTAGAATATTTCTTTTATTTTCTTGTAATTGATTAAAATTTTTTGGAACCCATGTATGTGGAATTAAATGTTTTAAGTTATCATAAATTTGAGAGGTAGATGTGTATTTAAAACATTTATAATGCAAAGGATTGTAAAATAATGCATTAAACAAATTGGTCTTTTGTGAAACAAATAAGGATGTAACTTGTTTAAAAACAGAATTTGTACATGATTTTAATATATTTTGTTTTGAATTAGGATAAAATACTGTGTCATTATGTGATATTCGATTAACCACAAATCCTAATCTTTTCAAATGTGCATATACAGAAAATTCATCCATTTCACGTTGTGTCTTAAAAAAAGCATAAATATCTTCAATTCCTAATGGTAATAAATTATCTTCTTCATATAATTTATCAGACGATATGGAGTCTAATTTAAGACAATATGGAATCACTGTACCTCTTTCAGATAAATATAAGAATTCATTAAAATTTAATAAGAAGTTATCATCAGTTTCCACATGTCCCATAGTTTGAAGGAATGTTCCCTTTGGGTTTAAAACCAATGCTTCATGTTTATTGGGAATATAAATTGCTTTTACCTCATTTTTTACAATACTCCCTCTAGCAGAATTAGATAATGCATCAAACATAGCTTCTCTTGCTCTATATAGTAATAATTCTTGAATATTAGTGCCATCTGGTTCATAATCTTTCTCCCCACGCTTGGGTATAATTAATTGTCCGTTTTTTCTATTTAACTTCGCTATTTCAGACCAATCTTGACCCATTTCATCCTCTTCTAAATCCGAATCATTGGCTTTTTGTATTATATCATCGATATCATCACCTAATACTTCATTTGTTTTGTTTGTATCTTTTTGAGTACCTGTCTTTGATTTTTTAAGAGATTTCTTTCCAGGTTTTTTTCTTACACTAATGTTTACCTCAGCCATATCCCCACTAATCGATCTGTTACTCCTTTCAAACACGATATGCTCAGCCTTAAACTCATCTCTTCTTATCTTAACCACATTACTTTTGTTTTCATATTGGCTTTAATTTTTTGTGTTCAAAATTTCTGAAAATTTCCAGACACAAAAACCATCCGAAAAAGGGAATTTTCGATTTCACTGTTTAACTGTCTTTTTGTGCCAAGAAGGACCCCACTTTCAAGGCACTGCATACAAGATTTTTCTATTAATTATGATCTGTTTCTTACATTTAAGCCAATATTACCACATTAAATTGTTTCTAGATTGAGGATTTGAATTTTAAGATTTCGTATCGTACAAGGCACAAATAAATACATTTTACCGCCAATCTTTACAAAAGAGGAAATTTGCCTTAAATATGCAATACATTGTGTAAAACAGCCCACGAAAGCAAAAAATGAAAGGAATGATGTATGGGATTTTTGTAATTACAAGCGTGGGGGAATATAGAAATATCCATACTTCCGTGGACTTGTAAGTTCATAAACAACACGAAACTATGATTCGCAATCACCAGACATTCTTCACTTTAAAACTCATGATTTCTATTGATCTTAAGCGGAGAACAATAGGCTCTCTTGAAAAGTTCGGAAGAGACAAATTTTGGGCACGTTAAATGAAAAAAATTTAGCAGAATTGTTGCGAATTCAATATTCTATGTTTACTACAGGCCTTGCTTGTATTGAATAATATATAGACGCGAAGTTTTATAAAAAGGGTTGTTTGGTAACATACTGTCGAGGTTCTTTAATAAGAAAATAATAATCCACAAATCATACACATACAATAACAAAATGGGTTTTGTTTCTACCTCTGTTATATTAGCTTCTATAAGTTCTGTTTTAAATAGTGATGTGGTCCGTGCAGCTGCTACTGATTTAGCTCATGCGGTTATTGCTGAAAAGGCCCATGGTAATCATCACGAAGGTCATCATGAATCTCACCATGAACCACGTCATTTTGATGGTGAAATTGCTAACGATCCATTCCATTCTTTCATGATGGCAGTTTCTATGATTGGTTTATCTGAAATTGGTGATAAAACCTTTTTAATTGCCGTCTTAATGGCTATGCGTCATTCTAGAATATTTGTGTTTTCTGCTGCTGCTTCTTCTTTAGCTATTATGACTATTTTATCTGGTGTTGTTGGTCATGCTGCTGTTTCTTTTGTTTCTGAACGTTATACTGCATTCCTTGCCGCTTTATTATTCTTAGTATTTGGTTATAAACTAACCATGGAAGGTTTAGAGATGGCTAAGGATGCCGGTGTTGAAGAGGAATTAGCTGAAGTTGAAGAAGAAATTGCCACTAAGGATATGAATGGTAAATTAGATGATATGGAAAGTGGTGGTTTGAAAAAGGCTCAAACTTCTTCTACTTTAAGTAAGATTTATGATTTAGCTGCTTTAATCTTTTCACCAGCTTGGGTTCAAATTTTTGTTATGAATTTCTTAGCTGAATTAGGTGATCGTTCTCAAATTAGTATTATTGCTTTAGCCTCTGATGGTAATTATTGGTTTACTATTGCTGGTGCTGTTATCGGTCATTTAATTTGTTGTGCCGTTGCTGTTACTGGTGGTAAATTCTTAGCATCAAAGATTAGTATGAGAACTGTCACTTTAGCTGGTGCCGCATGTTTCTTTATCTTTGCCCTTGTTTATTTATATTCTGCCTTCACCTTATAAGATGATGATAATAAACAAAATTCATTCCCCAAATTTCAAAATGACATTTTTTAATAAATTATATTCATGAAAATAGTCAAAATTATGCCTAGAAGAATGAATGTTACTATTATTATTTTTATTTTATTTTAAATTTAAATACACACAATATCTATGGGAGATTATTATTAAAAATAAAAATCATCTCTATAGTTATTTTTATAGATATATATATTTTATTTTTACGTATACACATTTTAAAAAAAAAAATACTTGCCTTTAATAATAATTATTTTTTGTTTTATTCTGATTCCTCTATATCATTTTGTATTATACTTCTTCGAAGGATTCTTTTTAATGCCATATTTGTACGTTTTTCTAATTCATTAAGTTGTGGTTTTAATTTGATTTCTAAGTCTTTGGTAACACTTATGATTTGATCTTCTTGATCGTCCGAAGATATCGATATGTCAGAGTCCGATTGACTTTCATCATCATCATCAGCATCATCATCATCATTGTTGTCATTTTCAGAGTGTTCATTATTTAATTTACCTATACTTTGTACAGTTTGTAGATGACCTAATTCAGGAGCCTCCTCCACACTCTTCATATCCGAACTTTCTATTATATCTTCATATTTCCCTCTTAACTGTGATATTCTCTCTTTTCTAGACTCTATAAGTTTATTTAATAGTGACATTATTATGTGTATCTCGTTTGTGTTTTGTCTTTGCTCTCTCTACATACATAGACCTTTAGGATGACAATAAATAAATAATAATACAGATTGTGAACTAAATCTTTAAAAAAACTGGCACCTCTTCAGACTGTATTTTTCTGTACATCCGGACCTCCTTATTCCGTACTTCTCTGTTTTTTAGTTAACCCAGAATTACTAATTTAGGAAACACTCTCTAAAAGTCAAACGACGCAAAAAAGTTCAAAAATTTGCAAAATTTGAAAAATTCCAAAATTCAATTGTGAGCTCATCGCAAACCTACCAATTATGCCTACAGTATGAAGAAATATAATAGTCATAGTTTTATTAAAGTTGAATATAATGTTATATTGTCAGTATTTTTTGAAACTTGAGTTAATATTTGCACTATAAACCCACCAGACCTAAGTTAAATAAGCAACAATGCCAAGTATGTACAACCATATTGAATAAAAATTGAAATTATGAGATTTGGATGTGCTTGCAATGAGTGTTGTTCGAGGATCGGGTCCTCATTATAAAGGAATAGCTGTTACTATTAATTAAAAAGAATGAATTAGTTTATTTGGATTAATGTTTCAATTACATCGAAAAAAAGAGAGATAGTACCTCAATGGCATTGAATTCCCGACACTTCAATGATGATTGAGAACTATTAAAAATTGCTCATAAGTGGAGTTGCATGCCCAATGTATCCTTTACTCATTCATCTCTCTCTTTTTCCAAGCTGTATGCGGAACTTTCTCTCTTTTTATGTTATTCTAATCACTTCTTTTAATTATTGTAATATTTCCTTATATTAGACTCGATCTTGAACACCTCTTTGCTTGTACATCTATTTTCTTATGACCCTTTTGTAAAGAACTTTGAATAACTAACAATTAGTATTTTTTATGTATAACTAAACGTTATATTTTTCAAAATATTTTTTTAATTAGGAACTCCAAACACTTACTCTAAGACCTACTCTACCCCAAAGAGACCTTACGAATCTTCCCGTTTAGATGCTGAATTAAAGTTAGCTGGTGAATTCGGTTTAAAGAACAAGAGAGAAATTTACAGAATTTCTTTCCAATTATCTAAGATTAGAAGAGCCGCTAGAGATTTATTAACTAGAGACGAAAAGGACCCAAAGAGATTATTCGAAGGTAATGCTTTAATCAGAAGATTAGTCAGAGTTGGTGTCTTATCTGAAGATAAGAAGAAGTTAGATTATGTTTTAGCTTTAAAGGTTGAAGATTTCTTAGAAAGAAGATTACAAACCCAAGTTTACAAATTAGGTTTAGCTAAGTCTGTTCATCACGCTAGAGTCTTAATTTCTCAAAGACATATTGCCGTTGGTAAGCAAATCGTTAACATTCCATCTTTCATGGTCAGATTAGACTCTGAAAAGCACATTGATTTCGCTGCTACTTCCCCATTCGGTGGTGCTAGACCAGGTAGAGTTGCTAGAAAGAACGCTGGTAAGAACTCTGAAGAAGGTGAAGAAGCCGCTGACGAAGAATAAATTAATTGATTTTAATCTGTATTATAACATATTTTTAAAACAATCTTTTATTTAACTCTCATATATAGAATATCATATTATTTATCATATAATTTAAATTAATATCATTATTCTAACTTTTTTTAATGAAATGTTTACTTTTACTCTTTCAAATAAATTTTACTTTTACTTCTCTATCTTGTTTACTTGAGGAAATGTAACTATTTCTGATTTCCCACATATTCACAAATTCAAGTAAAAACTGCCTCTTAGTGAGTTATACGACACTGTATAAGATTGTAAAAATGATGTCGTTAACATTTGCTCCGCGTTTAACCTTTTACTTGTTTGCCTACGTTATTGTTTGTTAGTTAATCTAGTCGAAGAACCACATATTTTTGGTAAAAATAAATTTCTTAAACACTTCCACCTTCCCAAACACAGGCCAAATACTGTCCTAATTATATTTTTTTATAGACCCTGTTTGTAGTTGGATCTCTTTATTTGTTTCGATTTGCTTGAAATTGGAAGACATTTGAAATTTTAGAAAACAAACTTAAAACATTAAATAAAAATGGATGAACTTGACAGAACGTGTATAAGTAAATATAAATATACCATACCCTGTAATTATAAGTGTAACATCCCATTCCAATATTGTTTGTCATTCACTCCTGTTAATAGTGTATTATAAAGAAGATCCTTTGTCTATTTTTGTTCGTTTATACCCATTTATTTTTATCTTGTAAATATACAATAGATAGGATCAAAAATCTCGAACGATAAGTTTGCAACCATAAGATATATTTATTAAGATGCCCAGAAAACCGTTAAGAGACCTAGAAGATGAGGCTATCGAGTCTTCGTCATATCTAGCCAGTGATGAGAAGGCTTCCAATTTCAGAAACCCAGGTCCATTGGATCCTAAAGGTAAGAAAATTGAAACACATCCAACTGTGAAACCGTGGGTACATTTTGTTGCTGGTGGGATCGGTGGGATGGCTGGTGCTGTTGTTACATGTCCCTTTGATTTGGTTAAAACTAGATTACAGAGTGACATTTACAAGAAGGCATATAAATCTAGTGCAACCGCTTCAGGTAAATCTTTGAGTTATTTGACTCAAGCTGGGACACATTTTAAAGAAACTGTTGGTATCATCAGTGGTGTTTATAAAGTGGAAGGTTTTAGAAGTTTATTTAAAGGTTTAGGTCCCAACTTAGTTGGTGTGATTCCTGCCAGGAGTATTAATTTTTTTACTTATGGTACCACAAAAGAAATATTTTCCAGAACTCTTAATAATGGTGAAGAAGCAGCATGGATCCATTTACTGGCTGCTGCATCTGCTGGTATTGCTACTTCCACCGCCACAAATCCTATCTGGTTGATTAAGACTAGAGTTCAATTAGATAAAGCTGGTACAACCAGACAATATAAGAATTCATGGGATTGTTTAAAAAGTGTGTTGAAACATGAAGGTATTTATGGGTTATACAAAGGTTTGAGTGCCTCATATTTAGGTTCTGTGGAAACTGTTCTTCAATGGCTTCTTTACGAACAAATGAGATCCATCATTAAACAACGGTCGATTGAGAAATTTGGTCATGATAATGATGGGAAGAAAACAACGCTGGATAAAGTTAAAGAATGGTGTCAAAGATCTGGTAGTGCTGGTTTAGCTAAGTTCGTGGCCAGTATGGTTACATATCCTCATGAAGTTGTACGAACAAGATTAAGACAAGCTCCGATGGAAAATGGGAAGTTAAAATATACTGGTTTAGTCCAAAGTTTTAAAGTAATCGCTAAAGAAGAAGGGCTTGCCTCTATGTATAGTGGGTTGACTCCGCATTTGATGAGAACTGTTCCAAATAGTATCATTATGTTTGGAACTTGGGAATTAGTGATTAAACTATTATCATGAGAATACTACAGCAATTAAGCTTATTATATTTATTTGTTTCAATTATCCATTTGACATCATTTTATTCGAGACCGGTTATGGTTGATATATTTAGAAACACTTTTCTCGTTATTGCAACACCACCATTCATTTTATTTATTATCGTTTCTTTCATTGTTGAAGTTAATGTATACTTTTTCTTTCTCACATACTTTTTTATAATAGACATTCCTGTAAATATCACGAATAAGTTTTTTAATGATTAATATATACAGTTTCTTCTAAGTTTATATATAGATTGCTAGTATGCAGCATTATGTTCTTCTATAGCTTACCACTGTACATATACGATAAGACATTGTCAACCTCAAATGGTTTAGTTGGTTTATAATGACTGTATTTATCCTCTTCATCAACATCCATGCTGGACCCATCTTCCTCATCTTGGTGACCTGTCTTTGAATTATACTTCTCGAATTCTTTACTAAATATCTCTAAAGCCCATTTAGTGATATCTTTATCAGTTTGTAATATTTCCTTAATTTTACTCTCAGTTAACGATTTCACGTCTATTTCTGCTGCTTCTCGAGATGCCTTTAACCAATCATCAACCTCAGGTGTATATTTCTTTCTCAGAAGTGTTGTTAGAAGATTTTCATGTGATGTAGTAGGGAATTGAGGCAAAGGATACACAATTGATGAATCTAATGTTTCTTGAAAATGTTCTAATGTAGATGTTACAGATAATAATTGTTGTAAAGTAATATTTAGTTGTGATTGTAAAGAGTACCATTGGGGTAATTCTGCTTTTGTTAATTCGTCTCTAATTCTTTTTAATGAATGAATAAGTTGGGCCAATCTCATTCTAACAGCATCTAATGCTTGACTGGGGACCCCATGGTAATCAATCTTGATATCGCTTTGAAGACCTGAATTTATAGATTTTTGATTTATTGATCCATTGGCAGACATATTTAAAATTATTTTATTACACTTGGCTCACCGTAATGCTTCTTTATTCGCTATCTTTAACGTAGCTTGTGTTCTAAATGATAGTATTTCTGTCAAGAACTTTAAAATCTTTAAATTTTAAATTTCAATTATCGATGAAATGATTTAAAATATGAAAGTCATATAAGAGCAAGATGATACTGTATAGAAGAATAAATAAAGAATAAAGTCAAACTCTAAATGACTTCAAAAACATCAATAAATACCGAAGAAGATTACAAAAACCCTTCTGGCAAAAAGAGCATCTTTTATGATCTAGATTGGAATGTCGAAGGTATTCCACCTCCAGGAGAGAAGTTCATTCCATATAATGCTAACACTTTCAAACGTCGAAATGAATTAAAACCTAAATTAGCAAACCTTTCTCCAGAAAATTGGAAGGAACCAAAATAAACAAATTAGTTTTCATTACTTGGAACTTTCTCTATAAAATATCATATATAACAATTCTGTATATTCGTCATTTATAATAATATCACATTGCATTGCATTAATTAATTGAAGTTTCAAGCAGGTTGAACAATATTAGCAGAAGGTTTCCAAATATGAATAGAATTATCATTTGAAACACTGGAAATCAACCAAGGATCGTGTAAATCCCATGAAAGATCATTGACACCTAACATATGACCTGCATGAACAAATATTAATTTTGGAGATGAGTTACTTTCAGTTGGCTCAGCATCTTGAGAGATATCCCACAATTTAACCAACCCATCCTGTTGACCAGCACTAGCTAACACCGAATGTTCGTTTGGATTCCATTCGATTGTAGACACAGATGAACCATGGTTCAACGTCATAATTGGTTTGTCACTCAAATTCCTAATATCCCACATATTTATCTTCCCATCATTATCAGCCGAAGCCATCAACATATTGTTCCCATAATTAAATTTACAAGCATTGATCCCGCTATTATGGAAACCAGATCGTATTCTTGCAGTTTCTTTTTTGGTTCTTGTATCGAATAAGGCCAAAGAAGCTGCACCTTCTCCAGATGCAGTAAATATGGAATCATGTAAAGGCATCCAATTGACATCATTACAACCTTCCGAATCAAAGTTGGCAATATTCCAGTCTGGTTTATGAATATTCTTATCTTTATTATTAAATTTCTTCAAATCCCACGTTTTAATTGAACCTTCAGAATATGCTGCTACTAAAGTACCTTCCTTTTGTAAATTCCATGAAATTGACACAGCTTCATTTTCGTTTTCGTTGTCTATATTATCAATTACAATCTTATCATCACCATTAGCATCTTTAAATTTAGCTTCATAATGAGCATTATCAATGTTACCAATTCCATCTCCATCTTGGATATCACCATCATGTATAGTCTTTCTTAATCTTCTTGAACCATGCTTAGTTCTATCAAAAACATAAATATCACCATTAGATGAAGCTGCAGCAATTACATCAGGATTTTGTGGCATATATCTTGCTCTATTACAATCTCCAAGAGGAAATTTAATGGTAAGATTAGTAGTCAAATGTTTTGGGGGAAATTTAGTTGAATTATCTGGTTTGAATTCTAATTCATCCATATCAAAATTATTCAAATTAGCCCAATTTAAATGTTTTAAAGTAGATAAGTTAGCAATATAAACGTTTTCATCTTCAGGTAACTGCCCTGAAGTAAATGATGATAATAATAAACGATGTGTATCAGATGTGGTGTCAATATCTGGGAAAAATTGACAAGTTAAAGATGGCCATTTTGATGTGTTAGTATTTAAATAATCGTATAATAATTTTGTATTTTTCTTCCAATGACTGTATCTTAACTGTAAATCTTCATCAATCCCACCTTTCATAATCTCAGTAGTCCCTTCTCCTTCCATCTTGTTTTGTTGTCTTGTTTACTTTTACTTGTTCTTCTCGTATTCTTTACGATGTATTAGGTAGGTATCACTTTTCAATAAATATTCAAGATTTTAAATTTGACGCGTAAAACAATTATAAATTATAAAGTTAACAAAAAAAAATATATCATTAATATCAAACTATACAGAAATCATAAGCTAGTGTATTTATAAAAGTATATATATAAAATAATCATAATATAGTATAACAGATATTATTTTTTTTTTTTTTAGTTCTGTTTGTTTTCTTTGAATAAAACTTCATTCATTAATTATAAGTCGAGGATAAAAATAAAAAGTTAATAGATATTTAGAAAGATATCAATTAAATTTACATCCAAGTCTTGAATTGGTTGATTAAACCGTTAGTAGAAGCATCGTGAGAGGCAATCTTAGAAGAATCTTCTAATTCCTTACCAATAACCTTAGCTAAGACCTTACCTAATTCAACACCCCATTGATCGAAGGAGTTAATGTTCCAGATAGCACCTTCAGTGAAAGTAACATGTTCGTAGTAAGCAATTAAAGCACCTAAAGTAGCTGGAGTAATCTTTTGAGCTAAGATAGAAGTAGTTGGTCTGTTACCAGAGAAGATCTTATGTGGGACTAAACCACCGGTAGCACCTTCAGATTTAACTTGTTCTTCATCCTTACCAACCATTAAAGCTTCAGCTTGAGCGAAGAAGTTAGAAGCTAACATCTTTTGATGTAAGTTTTCAGTGATTGGGTTATGAGATTGAGCAGCTAAGATGAAATCAGATGGAATTAATTTAGTACCTTGATGAACTAATTGGAAGAAAGAATGTTGAGCATTAGTAGCTGGTTCACCGAATAAGATAGAACCAGTAGAGTAATTAGCGAAAACATTACCTCTAGTAACGGATTTACCATTAGATTCCATAGATAATTGTTGTAAATAAGCTGGGAATCTATGTAAATATTGATCGAATGGAGCAACTAAATGAGTTTGAGCACCAAAGAAATTGTTATACCAAACAGATAATAAACCACCTAATAATGGAATGTTATCTTCTAATGGAGTTTCAGTGAAATGTTTGTCAACGGCTTCAGCACCCTTTAAGAAAGCTTCGAAGTTATCGAAACCAATGTATAAGGCAACAGAAAGACCAATAGCGGACCAAACAGAGTAACGACCACCGACCCAGTTTTCAAAACCGAACATATTCTTGGTATCAATACCGAATTTAGCAACTTCAGTTTCGTTAGTGGATAAAGCAGCAAAATGTTTAGCAATGTGGGAAGCATCACCACCAACTTGAGATAAGAACCAAGATTTAGCGGAGTTAGCATTAGTAATGGTTTCAGCAGTGGTGAAAGTCTTAGAAGCAATTAAGAAAAGAGTAGTTTCAGCGTTAATTAATTTTAAGACTTCAGCTAAATGAGTACCATCAATGTTAGAAACAAAATGAACCTTGATATCACCAGAGTAATGTTTTAAAGCTTCAGTGACCATAACTGGACCTAAATCAGAACCACCAATACCAATGTTAACGATATCAGTAATTTTCTTACCAGTGTAACCAGTCCATTTACCAGATCTAACTTCTTCAGAGAATTCTTTCATATGTTGTAAAACGGAATCAACTTCTGGAGCAACATTAACACCATCAACAGTCATTGGTTTGTTAGCTCTATTTCTCAAAGCAACGTGGTAAACGGCACGATCTTCAGTAGAGTTAATATGTTCACCAGCGAACATAGCATCTCTTAAACCGGTAACATTAGCTTCTTTAGCTAATTCGATTAATTTAGCTAAGACTTCATCATTAACTAAATTTTTAGAGAAATCGAAAAGAATCTTTGAACCATCATAATTAGTGAAAGTCTTAGAATATTTTTCAAAACGGTTAGAATCATTTTGGAATTCCTTCTTGACGGAGATATCTTTACCTTCAGCGTCATAGATGGCTTGTAATTGTTTCCAAGCTGGTAATTCGGTAGCTAATTTGAAATTAGAATAAGAGGACATTATTAAATTGGGGAAGTCTTTTAGATAAGTGGTCTTATATTATTTAAGATAACAAGAAGAACAAGATCAATTGAGAAAGTGAAAGAAAAAAACATGCAATTATCAATAAACGCATCAATTATTAAAAAATGTCAATTGGAATAGAGTTGAAAAAAAAGTAGTCTTAACATAAAGATATATATATCAAAGTGTTTTGAATTAACCACAAAAAACAGGAGAAAAGTATTGAGAAACAAATAGATAGACCGGGTCTAAAACTTAACTTTTCACAAAACACACGCTACCTTATATTTTTTTAGGAGGGAAACAACATTTTATTTTACTAATTAATATCACGAAAAAAACCACTCGGGTAAATAATAAATATAATAATATCAGAAGCGGGTGGAACAGCACACTATTAAATCGTGATTATTACTGTGAACACTACAGTGATTATTTGTTATAGATAGAGTGGACCCCACAGTGGGTCCCCACGTTATCTGTAGAGCATCCCTATTTCATAGACTTACCATTTCACAATATATTATAATATATTGTTAACATAGTAGAGGTAAGTCAATTGACGTGGTCAAATCTCCTATCTTGCTTGACAAAGGAAAGAGATTGTCTATATAACTATTTCTCCTATTACGACTTACACTTATTAACACTCTTGTAGTCGATACTGAACAGAAAGAAAACGAGTTTAGTATCACTACTACTATTATTAATTCTACTACTACTACTACCACTACTATCTAATTGCCTTAGCCATTTGCTAGTGTTAATAACTCTTTAATTAACCCTTTATGAAATTTAAAGTCACCAAATCATCTTCTTTTCCACCGTGCCGTGTGATACCAAACATAACACCGACCTTTACATGTCTTCCATTGTTTAGCAACATATATCACACGATTGTCCCTTTGGGCGGCGTGGTTGTTTTCTTAACAAAGAATGTAAATACGGGATTCCACTAACTTATTACGAAACTTGCGTCAAACTAGCGGGGAGGTGTGGGTGTGCTCGGGCATCCACTATTTTCAATTCATGGTATATGAACACAACAATTTTATTAGGCTGCATCTGTATCTTTGATTATACGTTCCATTTGTTCAATATATTGACATTCTCTAGAAGTAATCCATTCAACATCACTCAAATTTTCTAAATAATCACTAACATATATTGGTTTCTTCTTATTCTCATCCGTTGTATAATTGTCGAGTGGACTTATTGGTTCCGGGATTAATTCTACAAATGCGCGGCTATTTTTTCCATATTTCTTTCTTGTATTGATTGATGAACTTGTAGTAGCATCTTCACTATCACTCTTACTGGGATCTATTCTTGCATCTACAAATAAATCTTCTACAGGTTCAACTTTTTCAAGTTTACTATTTCTCTCTTTCATTAATTTTAATAATTTAATATGATTCTTTCTCATTTGATTTAATGATTTCTCTTGATCTTCATGAAAATAATCAATATCTTTTGTCTCCTTTGCTAATTTTCTAACATCATCTAATGTATCAATTGCAGCCCATGTCGTGGATCCAGCTGTTTCACTACTTATTTGATCACTGGATTTATTATTATCCGAGACAATAGAATCTAAATTTGAACTTGTATTTACAATCTTACTATTATCTTTACTATCTTTATTTGATGTGGTATGTAAATGTGCATGATGTCTTGTATGTGGTTGATTGGTCTCTACACTTATTAAACTATCACCACCAACACTTGTTGTTGGATATAAATTATGTATCTTATCAGATTCATCCTTTGATGTCACAGAAGTAGTTGGGTGGAGTTCAACCGATTGTATTGATGGTGATGGTTTCTTATTATTATTACTATTTCGTGATGATATTGAAGATAACTTCTTAGCGAATATACCTTTCTTTCTCATAAATTCAGGAATAGCTTGTAAATCTGCTATTTCTTCAGCTCTTTGAGCTGCAATCTCTTCAATAGTTAAATTTGCATCATCAAACGTTTGTATCGTATTTGTTCGTTTCACTTCCATTCTTTTTTATACTTCTCGTTCTCTATACTGGTCCTTTCACTTACTTAACCTTTAACCTTCTTGATTTTCAACTTTTCTATTTTTCTTTTTTTTTATTATTTTCACTTTTGTTAGTCCTATTACATATTTTTACATAACTATAAACAAACATAAAAAGATATACAAAGAAACATATATCATTATATATCTCTAAATGCACCACCAGCAAGGGCAATATTGTTTCTAGTAAATTTAACTTTAAATACTGGTGTTCTCTTTGTATAAAATGAGGCAACAAGATCATTAGTTGGAATAATAGTACGTCTACGACCATATTCTTTTATATCTTGATTAACTGATGCAGTAACATCACCAATATATCCAACAAATGGCTCTTCAGGTTCGAGACTTGGTTCATTGGTAGCTTTCTTTAAATCCCAAACACGAACTGTATGATCAGCACCACCACTTATTAAGACATTACCTTCTTTATTAAAAGTTAAAGAATGAATAGCATTCTTACCATGACCACGCATTTGTTTTAATCTTTTACCCGTACCAATATCCCAAACATTTATTATACCATCTTCACTACCACTACATAACCATCTACCATCTGGTGTTACCGCAGTAGATAAGACAGGTGCTGTATGACCTAAAAATAAACGAACAGAATCACCACTATTTATATCCCACATACGACATGTCTTATCACTTGAACCGGTGAAAACATAACAACCATTTGGATGGAATGATACAGTATCAACATCACTTAAATGACCGGCAAAGATACGTAATGGATAAATATGATCTGATGACCATAATCGAGCAGTTTGATCATGAGATGCTGTAGCAAAATAATGACCTAACGGAGAAAATTTAACATCCCATACAGGATGATTATGACCTTTATAACTAACTAATGCTGTATGTGTATCCATAGACCATAATCTAACAGTCTTATCTTCAGACCCAGAAAGTAAGAATCTATTGTCGGGACTAAAACTTGTAGAGTAAACAGCACCGCTATGACCAATTAACATACTTGTTGATGGATCACCTAATTCCATTTCTTTTCTCTTTGTAGATGGAATACGATTACTAATTAATGATGAACCATCAAGTGACCATATCTTAATAAAACTATCTTGGAAACCAGCTGCAACAAGTCTTGAATCATCACTAAATTCTAATGAAGTCATACCACGGTTTGTATTGTGGAATGTATACATACAAACAGTAGGCATAGCAACTTGTAGATTATCTAATCTTATCGAGTCTCTTGTTTCTTTAACCTTTTGAATTTCTAATTTAATATCCAATGATGTCTTTGGAGGTAATGGAATAGTTTCACGGGTTGGTGACTCTATCTTGGAATCACTCTTAATAACATTATTAACTAATGGATTCTTTGAATCTAAATCCTTAGTAACAGAATCGTCATTTTTATCTTTTTCAGTCTTAGAAGGAGATTCTTTGGAATCAGCCGTTATTTCATGGTTTAAGGTTTTATATTCATTTAATAATGTTGTAGAATGTTGAAGTTCCTTAGAGGTAGCATTTGCATCACTATCATTTTCATTTCCTGTAGAAGTTTGGTCACCCTTAGCTTGTTCTAATTGTTGTTTTTCTTGATCATCTCTAATTTTCAATTCAGTTTCCACCTCTTTAACAAATTCTTCATCTCTTGGAAATGGACCCAATTTTACTGGAGCAGAATTCACATTAGAATCAATCCCCTTAATGGAATCATTATTTTTCAATGTCTTAATCCCATCACTCAATTTAGCCTTCGAATGGACTGTATTAACCACATTTGGTTCTAAATATTGATTGATTATACTAATGATTAAAGAACCACCAACACTTTCATTTTCACTTAAGAAATATAATAATAAACTAAAAACAGCTCTCGATACAGTAATTCTATATCTGCTATCATTAAATGCACTAGCAATTTCATTTTCTTTGATATGATCCACTGAGTTGACACTAAATAATCTGTTAATTTCGGTGCTATGATATAATTTAAAATCTGAGGAATATTTATCAAAGAATCTACGTGCTTGAATGACATCTCTCTTGACTAGATTTAAAAACATATAAATGAAAATTGGATACATGATATAATTCAATTCACTTTTATAAAGTTCTAAGGAAGAATCAACCCAATTTTTCAATAATGAATATGCTCTAATATAATTCTGTGGCGCATTTAAAGTTTCTAATTGTTTAGCCACGACACCACCTTCTGCATCTCTTTTAGTACCTGTAACACCTGCTGGATTACTAACAGGCTTAACATTTTTATCAGTTCCGGGTGGTTTTTTAGAAGGTTCAGGTATTTTCGCATTTTTATTAGTCTTCAAAGAATCTTTATTTGGTGGAGTCAAAGTACGTCCACTTTCAGCTCTAAGCATGGCCTCGGTTCTATGGTAACCTTTTTTGTTTAAATATTCTAACACAATTCTGTTTAAATCTTGAGCAGAAAATTGACTCGAAGGTCTAGCCTGTTGTTGAGAATTCGGTTGAGATTGACCAGGCTGGCTACTCCCCGCAGAATTCCCCTTTGATTGACCTTTTGATTGTTGTGAATCTGAGTTTTGTGACATGCTTGTTGCTATTAATAATATTTACACTAATCTGTAATAAATATTTGATAATAATCTGAGAAATAAGGTTTAAACCGCAGAGTTTTCTGATATAAAAGAAGAAAAAATTCAAACCACTGACAAATTCAACACGCCCCTAAATCTTCAACTTCTAGAAGCAATACACAGTTATATTATTCTTGTCTTGTACTTATCCTAATCCATCAATTCTTGGTATGTAAATGGTTTCTTTATTGCATTAATGTTTTTTCAAATATTTGTAAGAGTGTGCGGGTAAATTTAAAGGCTCTTTAGATCATTGCAAATTTGAAAATTAATATAGCTTTATCTACGCGTCAATGCATTAGATGAGTTATGAAGAGTTGAGAAGCTTTGTTGTTTTGGTGAGAATAATAATATAAAGTCAAGTGTTTGATATCCGGATTAGAAATTTCGGTAAAACACAATCCAATATTTATAAACAAGAAAGAAAATGAGAGGAATCCTCTTTTCATTCAGAAGATTCAGAGTGAGAACTGTCTTATTGCTATTATGTACTGGTTTATTATCTGTGGTATTGTTTTTATATTATGAAAGATTATCTCTCTCAGATGAACATCTAGAGGTTGCTAGAAATACATACAATCAAATGAAGGGTTATATTGATAGTTTTTCTGATAATTCTGTATATAATACTACAGCATCGGAGATTCACAAACCAGAAGAAGTTGTGATCCCGCTAGAACAAGAAGAAATCGATACAATTTTAGATAGATTGAACACACCATTATTTAATGATACCATGACTGAAGAACATACCAAAGAAATTATGAAACAAAATATGGATTTATATAAGAAAGTTTTAAGCCAGCCTATTCTAGAACCCCAAGTTGATGATCTAATTCGTCCAGGCCATCCATTAGCTGGTAAAGCCAATGCTACTATCTTATCTTTAGTACAAAATGAAGATATTACTTCCATTGTCTCTACCATCGAACAATTAGAAGATAAATTCAATAATAAATTTGGTTATCCATATACATTCTTGAACGATGCTGATTTTTCAGACGCGTTTAAAAAAGAAATTTTGGCTATCCTACCAAAAGAACGTATAGTGCATTTTGTAAAAATTGATCCAAATGATTGGAATAAACCTGATAGTATAGACAATGTTAAGTATATTGAAGGTGTCGATAAATTAGCATCTGAAGAAGTTCAATATGTGAAAAAGGTTTCTTATCATAACATGTGTCGTTTCTATTCTAGTAAATTTTATCATCAAGAAGCTTTGACTTATTATAAATATGCTTGGAGAATTGAGCCAGATGTTAATTTCTATTGTAATATTGATTATGATATATTCCAATTCATGGAAATGCATAATAAAATATATGGGTTTACTTTAAACTTATACGATAGTCCTCAATCTATTAGAAGTTTATGGAATGACACAATGGAATTTGTAAGGGAAAACCCACAATATTTAAATCGTGATGGTTCATATGAATGGTTAAAAGAAAATTTACAAAAACCAGAAAACTATAATATCACCAGTGGATATTCTACATGTCATTTCTGGACTAATTTTGAAATTAATAACTTGGATTTCCTTAGATCAGAACCGTACGAAAAATATATGAATTTCTTAGAAAAGAAAGGTGGATTTTATTATGAAAGATGGGGTGATGCCCCAGTGAGAAGTTTAGCATTGGGTCTATTTGCTGATAAGTCTAGAATCCATTGGTTTAGAGATGTTGCTTATCACCATTTCCCTTATACTAATTGCCCAAAATCTCCACCAGGTTCTAACAGATGTGATGGTAAATGTAAACCAGGTAAGTTTTCTCCATACGATAATCTGTATGTCGAGAATTGTATGCCAACTTGGTTAAAATACGGCATGAAAGAGGAACAATTCAAATTATACGAACCAAGAGAAGCTTCTGAGGAATAATTTTCTTGAGATATCACCAAATTGTAACATAAGATTCCGTTCTCCAACCCATGTTCTTCCTCATATATAACATATTTAAGATATAGAATTTCAAATGTTGCAATAAAACATTCAAAAAACAATATTATAAACAAGATACAAAAAATTCAACATCGAAATTGCATGAATATGCAGCGAAAGTATATATTTACTTGTCATTTACATATCTTTTCACAGACATTAATAATACTATCTTTGTGTGGTTATTACCCTCCAGCACCCAATTAGGAAATTACCTCTAAATTAAGAAAAAAGCTGTCCAATGTGAAAAACCCAGAATTTAAAGACGTTGAAGTAAAAAAAAAGTGGTTTGAAAATAAGAATATAGATTGAATTGGCATTAAGTGAAGGTAATACATTGCTCAAATTGCATAATTACATTATACTTCTTTGCATTGAATCTTTATTTTGTGCTATTGCTGTTTTTTTTTCGTTTAATATAGCCTAATTTGCAAGAATAATTACAAACCTCAAATTTAATTGAAGAATAATTACAAACCTCAAATTTAATTGAAGAATAAATTCAATTGATATTGATAAGAATATAAAACACCATAATCTGAGTTAGAATAATTAAATGTTAAAGAATTTTAAACTCTCTAAGAGAGACAGTCATGGTTCTAAAGGTAGAATTAGTTCAGCAGATATCTCTTCACCAACGCAAGTTTCAGAAGGGGCGGCTGGGGTCCCCGCCATGAAAACTGTTCCTGTCAGATATTTATCCGATACTTCTAACACCACATCCCCAGTCAGTCATCACAGAACATCTCCAACCAAGAACCGTAACAGTGCGAGACATTCAAATAATAAAGATTTAATGTCTCCTGAGAAAGTTATTAAAGCTAAGAAATCTTATAGGTCCAGTAAAGCTACTGGTATATCATTCAGTGAAGGTGAATTTTTCTATGTTATGGATGAAAATGATCAGTGGTTTGAAGCCTCAAACCCATCTACTGGGAAACAAGGTTTAGTTCCAAAGAAATATTTTGAAGTCTTTGACAAGAAACGCCATTCTTTAACTAGCCGAGCTTCTGCTGAAATTTCCGGTAGTACTATGAGACCAGTTTCTACAAGAAGTTCCACTGATGGTGACTCTCATAAGTTAGGTTCCTTATATGCTATTGTCTTGTACGACTTCAAAGCAGAAAAACCAGATGAATTAACCTCCTATGCTGGAGAAAATTTATTTATTTGTGCTCATCACAATTTTGAATGGTTTATTGCAAAACCGATTGGTAGATTAGGTGGGCCAGGTTTAGTTCCAGTTGGGTTCGTAAGCATTATCGATATTAAAACTGGTTATGCTACAGGGAATGATGTCATGGAAGATATAAAATCAGTTGACTTACCAACCATTCAAGAATGGAAGGGTAATGTTGCAAAATATAAAGCTAGCAATATTACACTAGGTCAAGTGGAACATGAATTTTCAGGGAATGGTACTATCCCAGAAGAAGACTCACAGAATTTCAGCGGTTATCCATCGTCACAACAAACCAGTCATGCCACTAAGGTACATAATGAAATCGTAGATGCTTCCATTGATTCATTCAGATTTGAAGAAGATAAATATTGGTTTTCATTAAAATGTCAATTAGCCTCAGGTAATGTTAGACACTTAAAACGTTATTATCAAGATTTTTACGATTTGCAAGTTCAATTATTAGATAATTTCCCATCTGAAAGTGGGAAATTAAGAGATTCAACTGGCCAATGGACCAAAAGAATAGTACCGTATATTCCAGGCCCAGTCCCATATGTTACAGACAGTATTACAAAGAAACGTAAAGAAGATTTGAATGTGTATGTTAAAGAATTAATTAAACTACCTCCATATATTTGTGATTTTGCAGCTGTAAGGAGTTTATTTACCATAAGAGATAATGGATACGACAGAGAAGGTCCAATGAATAATAGTAATGATAACATTCTGGAAAGTCCAACTGAAAAGACCACTACTCTAGACACTAGTAACGGTCCCTTCCATGATAGTGAGGGTACTCATATAGGTAGTCCAAACAACGAAGACAACACTTTAACTGGGGAAGATCTCAAATTGACTGATAAAGTTTCCAAATTATCTATATCGTCATCATCCCATTCCAAATCAAGACCACCAAGTGTTGCTCCACCATCTATTAAATTAACAAAGATTAAATTCTATTACAAGAATGATATTTTTGCATTAATGTTGAATTCAAATATCACATATCATGATCTTCACACTAAGATTGCACCAAGAATTGATACAGAAAATTTCAAATTACAAGTTAAATTAGCAGAAGGTGATGCAGAAGTGATTAAATCTGATGAACAAGTAGCACAAATTATTCAAGCTAAATTAAAAATTGCTGTTCACGATTTAGATTAATCTGATATATATGTTTGGGATTGATATTTAAATAAAATATTCTATAGAACTTTGTAAGAATAAGTAAAAACATTTGTAATTAATTTTTAATTCCGTGTGTTGTCACAAATAGCTATATATGTCAAGCGAGGAGGAACCTTTACTTGGCAATTCAATCTGCTCTTATTTTTTTAGTTTTTACCTGTGTGTATTGATTGCTTTAATTAGTTAATCTTGGAGAAAATTGTAATTTGTGAAAAAATAAAAAGTACAGCGGATAAGAAAGGTGAACGTTACACCTTACTCAGTAACAATATAGTTGTTTAACCAGATAAATCAAGTGAAGAAGACATTGAATATCTCATATACACATTTTACCAGTTATACTAACACAAAAATGGAAGCCATTATATTTAATTTATTTCGTGATGTACCCACCATTACTAGAGTCTGGGTTGCCGGGTGTGTAGGGGTATCCATATTAACCACCACTGGTGCCATTAGCAGAACAGACATATTATACAATTATGATCTAGTGTTTCATAAGAGACAGTATCTACGATTAATATATTCTCTGTTTGATTATGGAGAGCTAAATTGGTCTACAATAGTGGATATAATCATATCTGCAAATCATCTGAGTACCTTAGAGAAGACGCTGGATAGTAAGAGAAGGTTTCTCTGGATGGTAGCTATAGTTTTTACAATGACTATTACTATGAGTGCATTTATACAACCAACTTCTTCGTTAGGGAGTTTATTACATCAAAATTTAGTATATTATCTATACAAGACAAGTAATGATGCTATTAATGTCCCAATTTTTGGTGGTAATCAATTAGTGTTAGCATTTTTACCATTGAATATGGCATTAATTATGTATTTTGTGGCTCATAAAAGTTTATTAGAAGTGTCTATTAGTTTTATTGCTGGCCATACCCTTTATTATTGTGATAATATTTTACTAAAACTATATGGGATAGATGTTTGTAAGACACCTTATGATTACTGGATAGAGTGGAAACAAAGACATGCTCCTGTTGAGAATAACGAGATAAATTAGAAGTTTGAAAACATTACTAGAAAATAGGTCATTAAATTATAAAAGTTTTTATGAAGTCTCTATATAAAAGAACAAAATTACATAATAAAGAGATGAACAAATAAAATTAATTATGAAGAATTTACAATCGTTTTTTTTTTTTATCATTTAAGCTTCTTCATCCTCTTCAATATGAACGAATCTGAGACATCAGTTTATAAAATGGTGGTTTGATATTGTGTTGTCTTTGGTGTGAAACATAAGCTGGTAAACAAAATGGTAATGTCAAGGTTAAAGCTAAATAACTTGAATAAACAAATTTATACCACTTTAGATTGTTGTATTGGGGCATAAAATTAGAAGAAAGTTTGCGGACACATAAGTTTAAAAGCATGATGTGATTGAAATATACAAATAATAAATTGTACAAGATATAATATTATAATCAGAATTTAAATAATAAATAGGTGTCACAAAATTTTCAATAAATAGCTTCCATTTTTAAAGTTTGTATTAAGTCCCAATGTCATTGCTTTATATAAGTTTGATATATATGGTAATTAATAATATGACAAATCTCTCAGGCAATAATAATTTTAAGTTGATAGACTGGAAAGGTTAGAAAAAGAAAAGAAACACAATAGGAACTGGAGATTAATTTATTATTCTTGAATAATCCGTTTCCATGGTAACCCACACTTTAAATTAAAAAACAAAAGATGGAAATCTGGAAAAAAAATAAAATATACAGAACAAAACAGAAATAGTGGCGGTTGCACCCTGGAGGTTCCTGAAAGTAGCTTTTGTTGAAGTTTATACGAATACGTGAGGGATGAAGATATTTAACGAAAGTTTTAAGGTTACTATCAAGTAATCTATTAATAAATTGTAATAAAATGTCAAGAAAGCACCTGGAAATAGGCTCTTAGTAATAAACTATTTAAAAGTAACTCGAACAACATTTGATCTCACTCAAATATAAGAATTTTTTTTTAATTGACCAAAAATGTAAATTACGTTAACTAAAATTGCTAATATTATTTAACAAAAGCAAATAACTCTTTTGTAATAACTACAAATAAAATAATTTTAATATGATATTTTTCTATATAAGTCAGGTTTTACCCTTTTGGGTAATTGGATAACAAGCCGTTGTAAATGATCTTAATTAAGCTTCCTCTTTGGGTAATAATTTTATTTAAAATGCTGTTTTTCAAGAACAAAATAAGAAAAAAACATAAAATATAATAAATAGAGTAGATCTAAAGGTTGATTCATTATCTTTTCAATAGATAAGCTTTACTTAAGACACAATAAAGCCATCACACATACAACCAGAAACAGATAAAAACAATGGCTACTGTGTTACCATCTCTTCAGTTGAATGTGGATTATACCACTGTTTCCCAAGATGTTAGAGACTTTTTACAACATTTTAAAACCGATGTTGTCAGCCAGGAAAATCATTTAAACACAGATGGGAATATTGACAATGAAACTGATGTTAATATGACTGGTGAGGATGAAGAAAATATTGGTAAAGGCCCAAAATATATGCATATCCTACAAAAGATTTCAAATAGAGAAACCGATGAAGTTTTTATTGAATTAGATGATATTTTAAAATTTCAAAATGAAAAATTCTTAGAAGCTAATAGTGGTGCATCTGTTGATCTTGTTGGTTTAATTCAAGAAAATACCAAACATTTTATTGAAATTTTCTCTAGAGCTATTGATGAAGTGAAACCATTACCTACCAAAGAAATTGATTATAAAGATGATGTTCTTGATGTTATTTTGAATCAAAGAAAATTAAGAAATCAAAGATTAGTGGCTGATAGAACTAATGAAATTAGACAAGAAAATTTAATTGATGAATCTCAAAATTCTGAATCGTTAAGAGAATTAGCTGAAGATGAAGCTGAATTATTCCCAGCCAAATTAACTAGACGTTATTTTGTTTATTTTAAACCATTATCTGCTCGTGGTCTTTACCGTTACAAATCTTCAGGTAAGAAGATTCAAATGATGAAACCTTTATCTGTGAGACAAGTTAAAGGTGATTTCTTAGGTAAATTGATTACTGTTAGAGGTATTGTTACTAGAGTGTCAGATGTTAAACCTGCGGTCACTGTTATTGCCTACACTTGTGATCAATGTGGGTATGAAGTTTTCCAAGAAGTTAATACACGTACTTTCACTCCCTTAAGTGAATGTACTTCCAAAGAATGTGCACAAAATCAAACCAAGGGTCAATTATTTATGAGTACTAGAGCATCTAAATTCAGTGCTTTCCAAGAATGTAAGATCCAAGAATTGTCGCAACAAGTTCCAGTAGGCCATATTCCACGTTCATTAACTATTCATATTAATGGTTCTTTAGTGAGATCTGTGTCTCCAGGTGATATTGTTGATGTTAGTGGTATATATTTACCGTCTCCTTACACTGGGTTTAAGGCTTTGAGAGCTGGTCTATTAACTGAAACCTATTTAGAATCACAGTATGTTCGTCAACACAAAAAGAAATTTACCAATTTCCAAATGTCAAGTGATATGGAACAACGTGTGATGGAATTAGTAGCCGAAGGTGATATTTATAATAGATTAGCTAAATCTATTGCTCCAGAAATTTTCGGTAATTTAGATGTTAAGAAGGCATTATTATTATTATTAGTTGGTGGCGTTGATAAAAGAGTTGGTGATGGTATGAAGATTAGAGGTGATATTAATATTTGTTTAATGGGTGATCCAGGTGTTGCCAAATCTCAATTATTAAAAGCCATTTGTAAGATTACTCCTCGTGGTGTTTATACGACTGGTAAAGGTTCTTCTGGTGTTGGTTTAACCGCTGCTGTTATGAAGGATCCAGTTACTGATGAAATGATTTTAGAAGGTGGTGCTTTAGTCCTGGCTGATAACGGTATTTGTTGTATTGATGAATTTGATAAGATGGATGAAAGTGATAGAACTGCTATTCATGAAGTTATGGAACAACAAACCATTTCTATCTCTAAAGCTGGTATTAACACTACTTTAAATGCTAGAACTTCAATTCTTGCAGCTGCTAATCCTGTCTATGGTAGATATAATCCACGTTTATCACCATTAGATAATATTAATTTACCAGCTGCATTATTATCCAGATTTGATATCTTATTTTTAATGTTAGATACACCAAACATGGAATCTGATTCCCGTTTAGCAGAACATGTTGCTTATGTTCACATGTATAATAAGCAACCAGATCTTGAATTTGAACCAATTGAACCATCTCGTATGAGAGAATATATTGCTGTGGCTAAATCTAAGAGACCAGTGATGAGTCCTGAAGTAAATGAATATGTTATTCAAGCTTATATTAGATTAAGACAAGATTCTAAACGTGAAATGGATTCTAAATTTTCATTTGGTCAAGCCACTCCAAGAACATTATTAGGTATAATTAGATTAGCACAAGCATTAGCTAAATTAAGATTAATGGATACAGTAGAAAAGGAAGATGTTGAAGAAGCTTTAAGATTAATTAAAGTATCAAAAGAATCTTTATATCAAGATAATAATAAGAGACGTGAAGATGAAAATCCAACTACTAAGATTTTCACTATTGTTAAAAAAATGTCACAAGATGGTATTCCAGGTGGTACAATTCCATACGATACTATTGTTAAAGCTATTAGATCTCGTGGGTTCACAATGTTACAATTGAGTAATTGTATACAAGAATATTCTTATTTAAATGTCTGGCATTTAATTAATGAAGGTTCTGAATTAAAATTTGTTGATGATGAAATATCACAACGAGAAGAAGATAATAATAATAATGATAGATCTCTTCAAGCTGATGAAGATGACAACATGGCAATTGATGAAGATTAATTATAATCTTAACCAATGTAGATAAATAAAATAAATATAAATATGTATCACTAATAAAATAATAACAAAAACAAAGTAAATCAAAACAAACAAACAAACAAATAAATAAATCCTTTAAACAGTTTGTGCCAATTCTTTTGTATAATTTTGAAAAAAATAAATCCGTACCTCCCACCAGGCATCCTCAAAACCTGCACACCACACTGGGAATAAAAAAGCGGGGTCATAATCCGCAAATGATTCTTCCGAACAAAACAATAGTTACACAATAGAACAATAAGTTTTGCCACAAGAAAACAGCCCCACCTATTGTCCTGACATGTCCGAAAAAAGAAAAACAAACAAACAACAAGCAAACAATAAATGTTTCCTATTTTTCTTCTTTCTGCCCCCTCATTTTTGATCAGTTTCCTTCAAAAATTTCTTGCAGTTTGCTTTAAATGAATGAAAAGTGGCATGTTTTATTTTAACAGATCAAGATATGTAAGTTTTAACATGAAGGATCCCTATCCGCATTTCATGTTGACAAATCAGTGAGGGTGGAAATAAAGTAAGAAAAGAATATATATTTGTAGTAATATAAGGGACAAAAGAGAATTTATCAAACATATTAGCCAGCCAGAATCTTTGTTAAGCCTTCCCCCCTCTGAATTATTTCTTGTTGGAGAAAACTGCAAGCAAAAATTACCGAACATAGTAATAATTACACCGCTGTATAAAAATTCCCCAATGAGGGAGACAAATGAACCTTTGTAACAATAAATAACGGCTGTTGTCAAGAAATTCGATATTCTCTACGCGTTTTCTTTGACTTTAAAGTAAATTCAAGTGGGGGGGTAAAATTTAAAGACAAAAAAAACATGAAAGGGAATCCAGATTGTCTTCCTTTAACGGATTATTTTTATTATCAATCCTTTGTATTTTTTCCCTGAATTCTCTTTTGTTTAGGGATATTGTTTCAAATTTTAAACTAACATAAAAAAAGTTTAATGGTATAATGATAAGATGATTTTTTTTTTGTCTTTATTTTCTATTTAATAATCACTGCAAATTTGTTTGGGGTTTGGAGAAATCATTTAAATAGAAAGTGGTTTATTATTCTTTAGATCAAGATATTAGTTCTTATTACTGCATCTCATCTGTAAGAAAAAACCAAGACCTGTCAAGTTGGAGCAGATTAGTGTCTCCCCACACAAATATTTTTTTTTAATACATCTTTGCAAAATGGCTAGATCACAAACACAAAGTATCAATTTTGTAGGGAATAACTATTCAAGATACGGTACTTCTATATATCAACAATTATACAATTCTCCTTCGAAAAGTAATAATACAAATTCTACTACCCCTTCATATTCATATGCTGCTTCTATTATAAGTGATCATTCTATCAAAAAGAAGAGATCTACGAATAAATTGAGTAAGATTCCCAGTTATGATCCCAATAATAATACAGATAACGAATCAATCATGACCAATGGTTCACGAACTTCCAAGATCAAGAGAAAATATAAATCATTGATCACATCAGGTTCGAAGAAATTGATTAATAAATTATATGATCATGGGTCATCTGATTCATTCTCTATCTTTTCATCAAAATCACATAAGGATAAAGAAAGTTTTCCATTTGCTAACAATCTTAATACAAACTATCCTATATTGAATATACACCCTGTCTTTGATGAAAAATTTGCTGATATTAATGATTTGCCATTAGAAATCTTATCACGTATCATTTCTTATATTGATCAAGAACAAGAATATAAAATGTTGATTTATTGTCTTTATGTTTCAAAACGTTGGTATAAAGCTACTAAAGTGGTGATATATGGTCAACCAAAATTTGTTTCTACTTATCGTGTAGCACAATTTGTTACTTCTTTAAGATTACATCCTGAAAATGGGGCTTTAGTGAAAAGTTTGAATCTTTCAAATTTGAAAAATGGTCTTATTATTAAAGATTTGGAACAATCAAATGAAGAAAATACTACTGATAATGATGATTCGCATAACAATACAGAGACCACTATAATCACTTCCAATGAACCAATTAAAGATATTGCTTATGCAGGTTGGAGAGATTGGAGATACAGAAATGATCCATTATATAGTAGTCCAATCTTAAACAGTTATACTGTGAAAAGAATTGTCTCACGTTCATCTTCAATTCATTCTAATTCTTCTAATTTCACTACTTTAACGAACAATTCAGGAACATCCATTAACACTTCTACATCCACAAAGAATGATAATTCAAACTCCGCCAATCAACAAAATATGAGTAATAGAGTTCGTTCAAATAGTTCGGTGAATTCAATTACAAGTAGTATTATGTCTTCATTCCAAAACACTTCTCATTTATCGCTGACCTCCTCGAATTACAACGTTAACAGTTCTTCCCCACTGTCTAATCATAACACTGGTGGTAAATTCAAACCATTAGACGAATTTAATCTTCCAATTTTACAACAACAAAAATCAAATACATCTTCAAAGGAACCCGATAATAAATGGTTTAGATTTAATATTGCTTACAAGAATAAGAGAAGAGCTAGAAACTTAAAGACTTATTCAACTCAATTACAAAAACAACAATCTCAAAAGACAAATTTAAACAGAGTTGCAAGCATCAACAATAATTTAAATAGTACATATTTAACTAATGACAACAATGGCAATAACAATAATAATATAGATATGACCGGTTCATCTTTACAAATTCGTTTTGCCATTGAACAACCATTTAAGACCAATCATCCTTACACAAATAAATTCCTTTTAAAATATGCTCCATATAGAGATTTACCATTGGGTTACATCTTACATATTTTACATCATTGTCCAAATTTACAATCCTTAGATCTTTCCAATTTAATTATATGTAATGATTTCAAAGTTGTTCGTAAATCTAAACATCATAAGAGAATGACTTCATTGATTTTACCATCTGTTGAAGAAAGTACTATTATGACTAATTCAGAAGAAAACAGATTAGATGTTATTTATGCCACTGATTCATCAAAGAATTATGAACAAAGTAAAGATACAATTGTGAGATCGACAAGCAATAACAACAGTGCCAATACCAGTTCAAACTCTATTAGTAACACTGCTTCAAATGGTAGACCATTATCTGTCATCAGTTGTAGTAGTATGAATAGTAGTAGTACTACTGGTATTGCAGGGTTAAACCCAAATTATTGGATAGGTTCTTCGAATGGGTCAAGATTGGATTACCCATTACCAATTGATTCGCAGACTAAATCTCGTGAAATGGAGAAACATAGACGTAACAGTAACAAAAATTCAAACGATAATGTTGAATTACGTAAGTTGAATCCAGTGGAGATCTTTGAATTCCTTTGTGGCAATGATTCTTCCTTAAATTGTATTAAGATGGATGGGGCTGTTTGGTGTAGACAATACATGATAAAATATTTCATATTAAATACATTCAAAGAAATGACTGATTATGATGCAAGCATGACTAGTTCTAATTTGATTGATAACAACCGAATTATGGATCTAAGTTTCTTGAAAGCTGGTATGAATAGAAATTTTGCTTGGTCATGTAAAGGTTCATTTTCTGATTTTATTGTTTTGATTATTCTTGATGAATTGTTGAAACGTGATGATTTAGCTATTGAAGATATTTTTAATATTAAATCTGAAAGATTGTTTGAAGGTCAATCCTATATGAGAGATTCAGACATTATTGATATTTCAAACATTTTCCCAATTAAATATGGGTTAGAAGATGAGCAACAAGATATTATGAAATTTAGACTAGTTATCTTAAAGAATGAACGTCCAACTTCGTACACATTAAAGAAACTATCTAATGATTACACTTCATTGGTAATTAATTTATGTGTCAATGAAAATTATAATTTTATGGTGTCATCTTCAGATACAGAAATATTACCAAAGGAAACACCAAAAAGAATTGACCGTTTAACACATGGGTTAGTGGCTAAGATTAGATCATTGAGAAATAATGATTTAAGAAGAAACGTTGGTGAAAACAATTATATTCATGAAACAATTGCTGTTATTTAAATTTTATTCTACATTATGGAACTACAAAAGTAAAAACATTCTTATACTAAAAACAAAACTACTATCAATACAGTTGTTTTATCCAAACAACACATAGACATTTTAGCTTTATTAGCAACCCCTTCATTTCTGCATTAATTGCAACCTTTTATACATTTATACTTTATTTATGACATTATGGAATATATATAATTATGATCTTATGAATATTATATGACAATTATATCTCTATTACTAACGATACTATTTAATCTTTGCTAAAGATATTGTCAACAAATATCTCACATATTTTTCTCGATGCATCAAATGTAATGTTATGGGCGCAATTTGGAATTGTAATTAAATTAACGTCCTCTGTGAAGGATTCTTTTACCGCATTTCCACATTTTACATCAGTAACTTTATCTAATTGACCAGATATTATAGTAACATTAGTTTGTGATTCTACCATAGTTTTATTGATAATTTCCCAATCTAATGGATCCCAACCCAATAAATAACCTAGTATACTTCTGCTTTTAATTTGAACATTATTACGATATTGAAATAACTTCAAATATCTAAGAGAAACATTGTCTTTATTATTATCATCATTTGGTTCAGCTTGATGAAAGAAATTTTGAATACCAGAACTGTTAAGACCTTTACTTTGATCAAACCATTCTCTATAAAATGTGAATAACCATGAGACTTTATTCAATGTTTTCAAACTCAATTGTATTAGTCTGTTATCTTTGGCTAAACTGGTTACTGTTGGAGCAGGTGGGGCTAACAGAATTAAATGCGAAATTGTCCATTCTTTACTAAATCTGGTGAATAAATGTAAAGATAGATAACAACCCATGGAATGACCAATTAAATGAATTGTTACAGATTTTGTAATTTCATGTTTTGTTAACGTTTCAATTATTAAATTGTGTAACCTTTGCACAATTTCAATCATAGGGTATTGATCCAATTCATCACTTTGACCAAATCCAAACATATCCATAGCCAAGAATGATTTATCACTCAAATTACATAGTTTCATCAATGGCAGAAACTGATCTAATGAACCGCCAAGACCATGTAAATAGATATAAAGATCTTTGCTATCAGAAGCATTTTGTCTTGAAAGATTATGACAAATACGGATCTTATTGTTTCCTCCATGATATATAACCTCTTCATGATCCTTAATAAATCGAAGTGTAAAATCATCGGAATTGTTTGGATCTAGTACTTTTGTGACTAGTTGCTTATCTTCAACACTTTCAAATTTGTGCAATATATCTAATAAATCTTTATGTGATAAGGGTTCATTTTCTACATTGCATGCTTTGTCAATTATCTCAGTTTTGTTCATCGTGTCTCACTTCAACTTGTTTATAATTATATAATAGTTCGAGTAGGTATGCTATATATCTCAAGATTAACCTGTTCCTTGAAATAATCAGATCTATAAAATGTCAATCGCTAATCGAGTCGTTATTTACCTCGAGAAATTCTTACTATCTTTATTTTTTCAAATATCGATGGCGTAATTCTAGAAACTTTTTTTATTATGTTGTTGTAAAGCTCGGAAACACGTAAAAGCTTTAATGATTAACACAAGAGATGTATTTAACTACATTATTATTTGACTTATTGCTGGATAAATCCTTTTAGAAGTAACCATTGAGAAGTCTGCGATAATATAAGAATATGGGTGCTGAAGGAAAGAAAAGATTGATGCCTAAATCAGCATTGCTGATTAGAAAATATCAAAAAAGCATCAGAGTTGGATTTGCTGGTTTGATCATGGTTTTGACAATTTTGTTCTTAATACATTCACCATCAGACAAGACCGTTTTTCCTAGAACTGGTACATCTATTCCAGTGACTACTATCAGTAGATATGATTCAAACAAAGAATACTTAATGCCATTCACAGATATTTCTCAACATGTTAGTCATCCAGTTGACGATGGTGAAAATGTGAAGGCTGTTATGGTCACTTTAACAAGAAATAGTGATCTTTGGAGTTTAGTCTATTCAATTAGACACGTCGAAGACCGTTTTAACAACAGATACCATTACGATTGGGTTTTCTTCAATGATGAACCATTTACTGACGAATTCAAGAGAGTTACTTCTGCTTTAGTCTCTGGTAAAACTAAATATGGGTTGATTCCAAAGGAACATTGGTCTGTCCCATCTTTTATTGACAATGCTAAATTTGATAAAGCAAGAAAGAAGATGGGTTTAGAAGACGTTCCATATGGTGATTCTATTCCCTACAGACATATGTGTCGTTACCAATCTGGTTGGTTCTCTCAAAGTCCTCTATTAGATGAATATGAATATTATTGGAGAGTTGATACTGATATTAAGTTATATTGTGATTTCCAATATGATATTTTCAAATTTATGAAGACTAATAAGAAGAAATATGGGTTTATCTTATCTGTCAGTGAATATGAAGCTACCATTCCATCATTATGGAAAACTGTTGTTGATTTCACTGAAAAATACCCAGAACATGTTAATAAGAATAATCTAATGGAGTTTGTTTCTGATGATAATGGTAGAACCTATAACATGTGTCATTTCTGGACAAATTTTGAAATTGCCTCTTTAGATTTCTATAGATCAAAGGCATACAGAGATTATTTTAACTTTTTAGATAGAAGTGGTGGTTTCTTCTATGAAAGATGGGGGGATGCTCCGGTTCATTCCATTGCTGCTGCTTTAATGATGGATAAATCAGAATTACATTTCTTCGATGGGTTAGGTTTCTATCATCCAGATTTCCATTCCTGTCCAATTGAAGAAGATATTAGATTACAAAACAGATGTATTTGTGAACCAGAAAAGGATCAAACCTGGTTAGATTACTATTTCTGTACAAGACAATTCTTCCAAGCACAGGGTTACAAGATGCCAAAGAACATTGATTAAGCAAAGAAATAGATAGAAATTCTTTTTTCTGTCTCTATTTATCTGCATATATATATCCAATTATTTACTGTAATATATACCGTTTATACTAATATATCTCCCATTGATAAATGTATTATTTCAAAACCCTTTATGTAGTATTAGCAATATTATGTTTTTTGCTTATAACTTTTTTGACAGTTCATTTTTTTGTCACTTGAGAGCACCTTTTTTTGATTTTGTGAGAAGTATTAAAATAAAAAGGCTTTAATCTTGAATCGGAGTTGCTTCAAGAAAGAATGTTTACAAAAGGATGGCAATAAGACTATAAAAGTTATAGCAGTTACAACATATAAGAAGTACTAGAAATACAAAACTGCAGGGTATAACACGAACAAAATAATACCACAAAAGATGTTTGAAGATTACTTTTCGTTTCAAATCTTCTTTATATTTTTAAGAGAATCCCTTGAAATCATCGTGATTGTGTCTATTCTGATAACTATTGTGCGTCAAGCATTAGGGATTAAGGATGAAGTAGCAGGCGCAACTCCAAATGGGAGAAATGATGCCTTTGAAACTTCGTCTTCAGATGAAACTGCCGTAGATCAAGGTCTTTCCTTGGAAGAAGAAGAGGAATTATTCGATTTCCCAAGAGAAGTTACAGATGAAGAGCGGGCAGATAATATTGAAGAGGATAAATTAAAGAAATACAACAGATTAAAGTTTCATATTTGGGGTGGTGGTGCATTAGGTTTGATATTGTGTCTGGTTATTGGTGGTACCTTTATTATTGTGTTCTATAAAATTGGTTCTAATCTATGGACAATGAGTGAACACTATTATGAAGGGATATTAAGTATTGTTGCGTCTGTGATCATGTCTGTAATGGGTTTGTTCTTCCTTAGAATGGGAAAGCTGAGAGAAAAATTCAGAGTTAAATTGGCCGGTATTATTTATTCAGAACAAGAAGATATGCTTGGAGAAAACACCAAAAAAAGTGCCACTTTCAGTGGTAAATATGCATTTTTTATTCTTCCATTTTTAACTACTTTGAGAGAAGGTTTAGAAGCTGTTGTTTTCATTGGTGGAGTTGGAATTGATCAACCACTGTCTTCAATTCCATTATCAATGTTGACAGCCGTTACAATTAGTGGTATTTTCGGTTATTTCTTCTTTAAATATTCAAGTTCCTTGTCACTAAAGATATATCTTTGCATTACTACATGTTTCATGTATTTAATTGCTGCAGGTCTATTTTCCAAAGGGATTTGGCAATTGGAATTACAAGATTATGTTAACAAATGTAATGGTCAGGATATGTCAGAAGTTGGTAATGGACCGGGTTCATATGATATTTCCAGATCTGTTTGGCATGTCAATTGTTGTAATGGTGAAAGAGACGGACTGTGGATGTTATTAACTGCAATTTTTGGTTGGACTAATAGTGCTACATATGGATCTGTCATTAGTTATATCGTTTACTGGATTTGTTTGATTGTAGTCATTAATATCCTACTTGAAGAAGAAAGATGTGGCTATATTCCCTTCATTCCTATTTCTTGGCAAAAAAAGAGAATCATCAAGAGAATTAAGATTGCTGAAGCATCCTTGGGTATTAGACAAAGAGAAGAGCATAGTGGAGTGTATTTTACTGAAAACCATGCTGTCTCGAAGGACAGTACGACACCTTTGATCCCTCATGAAAGAGTAAACTCTGACAACAACTAACTCTTAATTAACAAAAACTATAAAATATTCTTAACCATTCGAGTATATGGCAATATATATATATAAATTATCTAAATAAAAGATTATCTTATCAATGTAAGTAAATAAAAATAATATTATTATGATTATATCATGAGGGAAGCTAGCTTTAACATTCAATGGCAGCAACAATGTCACCAGAATCAACCATATCACCATTTTCATGGAAAACTTTTAACACTTTACCTGCGACATTTGCAACAACAATCATTTCAGTTTTCATAGCCTCGATAATGATTAAACCTTGACCTTCAGTAATACTATCACCAGCTGATACCATAGGCTTCCAGAATCTTCCCGAATATTCAGAATAAATCATTTTAACATTTTCCGGGAATTCTTCTGTTGAAGCTTCAACTTTAGTTGATTGTGTACCTGAATAATTTTTATTTGAATTTTGGATCAGTTTTGTAAATTCCTCCTTTCTCTCACCATCTTGCTTTTCTCTGAAAGCAAGGATAGACTCTTCATTGGTCTTCAACCATTCTTCATACAAACCATGGTCAAAAACACTATTTTCAATTTCAACAACAAACTTACCAGTTTCAGCTTCTTGGGTTAATCTTTCTAATTCCTCTTCAGAAACTGGATAGAACTGAACTTGATCAAAAGGTGATAACATCCAAGGGTGTTCTTTACCAAAATTAGAAATAGAAAGTCTATCCCAGATTGGAATCGTTCGACCTACTAATTGATAACCACCTGGACTTGGAGCGGCATAAATGCACATATACATACCACCTAGGCCAACTACACCACGTTCCGTAAAAGTTCTTGATGGGTTGTATTTACTTCCCAAAAATCTTTGTCTAGGATCCAGAGGAATAGCACAAGGAGATCCCAAAAACACGTCGCCTAAACCTAACACCATAAAACTAGCAGAGTATACCATATTGTAAACATCTTGGCGTGAAATATCGTTGACATTGGCAATAAAATCCACATTATTTGGTAACCAAGGAGCAGAAGAACGAATCGTCTCTTGATATCTTGTAGCACATGCTAACGTCTTTGTATCTTCAAATGCCATTGGAAGCCTGAATATTCTTGATTGAATTTTCCACTTGGAATCAAAACAAATTTCGTTTTCATATGCTAATAGAGTAGAAACTAAATTTTCTTGGCTAATCTTGTAACCGTCAAATTCAATTAGCACTGATCTAACACCTTGAGACATCTCAACAATACCAACAGTTTGATTTTCTTTCACCATGTTAATTAAACAATGGACCCTGTAACTCAAGTTAAAGTTCATGACATCATCACCATATTCGATAAGGATGTAACGATCACCAGCTTGTCTGTATGTGATGGTTGGACAATATTCATTTTTGTGCCCAATCTGAGCCAGGACTGGATTCTCGAATGATGGGAGGATCAAATCAGAAAGTGATTTGGTCAAAGAAACAGGTTTTAGAGTATTGATACTACTATCTTGGGATTCTTTTAATATTCTTGCACCAGTATAGCTAACTGGAACAAACTTAATTACGTCACCAGCTTTTACTTGACCAATTTTCCATAATTCAGCTTCAGGAATGACACCTTCACAAACGAAACCACCTAAAGAAGGACCATCACAAGTTACAATAACAGGTTCATCACCAGTAAAATTAATAGCCCCAATAGAATAAACATAATCGTGTGTGTTTGAAGGATGTAATCCACCTTCACCACCATCATTTCTTGCCCATTTGGGTTTGGGGCCATTAAGTCTGACACCAAACCTATTAGAATTGTAATGAACCTTCCATTCTTCACTGAAGAATTGTGTGATTGATTCATCTGTAAATATATCTGGGGAACCATGAGGGCCACAGGTGACGCCAATTAACCAATTTTTACTGTTCGATATGGAAGGACGGACAGATAATGGAATACTAATAGGAGGTGATTTGGAAGGAGTTTGATTTATAAAAAGGAAATCACCAGGTTTAAAAACTCTACCATTATAACCACCAAATTGACCAAGAGTAAAAGTTGACTTAGATCCTAGGTAATCGGGAATATCAAATTCTCCCCTTATAGCTAGATATATTCTACAACCACTAGTTAATTTACCAATATTCAAAACATCACCTTTATGTACAAGCACTGGTTCATATTGGTTAATAGCAACATCATTTATAGTACACATAGCAGAACCACCAGTCAACCCAATTATGGTGTCGAAGTGAAATTTGATTGTTGGTCCAAGCAGGGTAGCTTCTATAGCAGCAGCAGAATCTAAGTTACCAACAATACGGTTGGCCAATCTGAAGGAGTATGAGTCCATTGGGCCAGAAGGTGGAACCCCAATTCTCCAATACCCATTTCTACCAGGATAATCTTGGACAGAGGTATGAGCACCAGGGGTAATAATTTCTATAGCATTAGAGACGAAGTCATAACTGTTTAAAACGTTAGTTGAAATCTCAACATCTCTGAACATTTGTGAGGAAGCAATCGATTTCAAGTACTCAATATTTGTGGTACATCCGTAAATTTTTGTTTCTTCAAGAGCAGCATTTAATTTTTCCAGGGCATCAGATCTGTCTTTTCCATGGACGATAATCTTAGCTAATGTAGGGTCATATTCTGGAGAAATAACTGTACCCTTTTCAATCCAAGTATCTATTCTAGCCCATTTTGGAAATGAAACATCTGTTAATATACCAGGGGAGGGTCTGAAATCTTTCAGTGGGTTTTCAGCATATAATCTTGCTTCCATAGAAGCTCCAGATATAGTGACATTTAAACTATTCAAATCAGGACACTTTTCAGCAGCAATTAGCACCATCAATTCAACCAAATCTAGACCAGTAACCATTTCTGTGACGGGATGTTCAACCTGTAACCTGGTATTAACTTCAAGAAAATAAAACATATCTTCTTTTTCGTCATAAATAAATTCAACAGTACCAGCACATCTGTACTTTAAATGAGAAGCAAGACTTTCAGCAGCTTGTCTTAGGGCTTTTCTCGTTTTGTTTGGGAGATTTGGAGCTGGTGTCTCTTCGATAATTTTTTGGTTACGACGTTGTAAAGAACAGTCTCGTTCCCCTAAAGCAATAGCAGTCCCTAAACCATCCCCCATAATTTGAACTTCAACATGCCTAGCATTTTCAATAAACTTTTCTAAAAAGACACCAGAGTCGCCGAAATATGATTTACCTTGGTGTTGGACGGTAGTAAAGATTTCTTCAATTTCACTTTCATCTTCCACTCTTTTTAAACCAATACCCCCACCACCTGCAGTAGACTTCACCATTATTGGATACCCAATTAATTTAGCAGTTGATTTAGCCTCCATTATATCTGTTATCAGTGGAGAACCAGGTACTAACGGCACATTGGCTTTAGCAGCTACTTCTCTGGCAGAATGTTTTAAACCTAATTTTCTTATAGTATCTCCAGTTGGACCGATAAAAACAATATTTTCTTCAGAGCACCTATCAGCAAAATCTGCATTCTCAGATAAAAATCCATAACCAGGTATAATTGCATCAGAATTGGTTTCATGAGCAGCTTTAATAATTTTGTCCATGTCAAGGTACGTTTCACCAGCTGTAGTTCCATGCAATGGAATAGCAACATCTGCATTGGTTACATGTTGGGAATATTTATCAGGATCAGAGTACACAGACACAGTTCTGATATTCAGCTTCTTCAACGATTTGATGATTCTAACAGCAATTTCACCTCTGTTGGCAATTAATACAGTATTAAATGGTCTTTCTGTATTTTCTTCTTCAACTGTAAGAGCATTCAAATAATTCTTAAAACCACCATAAGGACTAATGTCTACAGAACCTTGAGCTTGGTAACCAGACTCTTCGCAAATAAAAGATTTCACCCAATCACCAGTTTCTAACTCGATAGAACCAATACCCAAAGGTTGAGGAACCATAGCAATAAATTCACCAAACTTTTCAGTAGGTACACTGTACAATTCAACTTCAATTTGAGAACCTTCTTCAGAAGTAACTCTTCTTAGACCAGGTTTCAATATAGGGCCATTCTTTGGAAGTGCATAAAGTTGATAAGATTTACTTGTACAGGTGGTGGCTAAAAATGTAGCATTAACCTTTTCTAATTGCCAGTGCAAAGGTAGGCCTTTTAAATGGGCACCGACAACAGCTAATTTAATTGAATTTTCTGGGTCAATATTTGGACCACTTAATTTGTCCAAAGTAAAAATATTTCCATCGGGGAAGATACCATAAGATCTGGTGGACTTTAGAAATCTATGCTCAAAGTATCTATTTGCCAAATCTAATAAAGCATAGTCAGTAAATTTCTTACCAATCAATGTAATACCATTCGGTAATCCATCATCTCTGAATCCAGCTGGAATGGCTAAAGCTGCCATGTCGGCTAAGTTGACAAAATTTGTCCAAGTACCTTGTCTAGAATTAACTAAAATTGGTTCGTTTGCAACATCATCAAATGTTGGATTTAAAGGGCATGTTGGGACACATAACACGTCAACATCTTTTAATAATTGTTTAACCTTTTGTAAAATTCCTTGTCTTTTGTATTCAAATTTAAATGCATCTGATGCATTGAATTTGGTTCCAGATTTGATAATAGATAAAACAGTAGCATCCAAAGAATCTATAGGTGGATTAGTATCTAAGAAATCCTTAGTAGCTGCATAACGTTCAGCGACCCAAGCACCCTCATATAAGCATCGAGCCAGGTTTAATAAAGGTTCAAAATCAATTGTGATAACATTAGCTCCGGTTTTCTTCAATGACTCAATAGCCCTAGAATAGAGTTTGGGATTTTCGGTTTCACCATACCATTGTAGTTCCTTAGGGATAGCGACAGTTAAATATTTTTTAAATTTTTGTAATGGGTTTGAAGGGTAATCTCTAGAATATTCATCATTCTCAAAATCTGATTGACAAAGAATTTTAAAACAAGTTTCAGCATCAGATAAATTTAAAGCGAAAATGGAAACACAATCCAAAGATTTGCAAGCAGGAACTACACCTTGGCAGGACAAGACCCCTTTGGTTGGTTTCAGTCCAATGATATTATTCAAAGCTGCTGGGACTCGGCCAGATCCGGCTGTGTCAGTCCCTAAAGCTAATGGTACAATACCATCTGCAACAACTCTAGCACTACCAGCAGAGGATCCACCAGATACATGATTAGAGCTAAAGGCACATGAAGGTTTACCATAAGGAGATCTGGTACCAACTAAGCCGGTAGCAAATTGGTCCAAGTTGGTTTTACCGATAATAATTGCCCCAGCACGTCTTAATAAATGAACAACTTTGGAATCCCTTGCAGGCTTGTAAGCAAAAGAAGGACAAGCAGCGGTGGTTTCAAACCCTCTTACATCAATATTATCTTTGACAGCAACGGGAACACCGTATAAAGGTAATGATTCTTTGTGGCCTCTGGTTTGTAGAATAATCCATTGTTCATCTAAATTCTCTTTCGAAGCAAGTGAAATCCAAGATGGATTCTCCGGACTTGTTGCTTGTGTATCGATAAGATTAACCAAAGCAGCAAAGGATGTTTCTGGAGTAGAAGATTTGTGAAATTCATTCCATTCTTTAATTGACCAACCGTGTGTGAAATTACCGGTCAGTTTTGTCATTTTTAAATGTTTTGTTCTTTAAATGTATTGCAATTTAAAATTTGATTAGTTGTTGGGTACTTCAATTAACCAGAAGCTAAATTAGAAACATAGTTAGTGAAAGAATTTACAATCTACCTTTATATATTGTATATTTGATGATATAGTGGAAATCTGAAAATATCTTTATCTTCACATATAGTGTAAAAACTTATCCGAAAAGTGGTATCAAAGATATTTGATTACTTTCCTTATCTTAACTTTCTCTCAAAAATGTGAGGTACATTGTTGTACATTGTTGTGTTCAATGTTACTTGATTTGTTTTTTGTCATAAAGTTGATCTGAAAACTTTATCTCTTCGTTTTGTTATCTGCTCTCTTATCGTAATATCGCAAATTTCCCGTTACAAAGTTTTCCAAGATAGGAAAAGTGACAGCGCTAAATTGATAAAAGCTTCACAAATTGTTGTAGTAAAATAGATAAGAGATAAGATAAGGTTATTGAAAAGACCTTGATATGTTTTTATTTTTGCGTTGAGAATTATATATGTTTAGTTCTTTCAAAAATATCTTAAAGTTCGATTATTGAGAGCTCGCAAATGAATTTTTTCAAGGAAAGAGATATCATGTAGTAAGACAATTTCTTGAAAAGTTTAATTTAAAGTTGGTAGAAACTAAGTGAGCCTCTAATATCTATTACAATAGGGAATCAAAAATGAAAGGGTTGTGGTTACAGTTGTTTTGATGCGGCATCTTGGAACAACTAATGTATAGTAAATTGTAAAATGATATAAGTTTATTTGTATATGTCTCAATGGCGTGGATATAATGAATTTTCCGCTACCAGAGAGAATCAACGGCTTTCTACTAGAGTCACAAGTACTGATACACGTTCTTACAGGTATGATATTGTAATATCCATTACGATAAAATAACCAGAAATAGGAATTAATTATGGTCTGGGTGGTTTCATACATTCCGCATTGGAACTGTTGTAACAGATTACGGACATAATCGTCTTTCATTTTGTTACTATTGTGAATATCCATATTTAATCGAATAATCTGATAATTATACTATGAACTATTGTTCTATTAGATCTCTATTATATAAGGTAAAGTATATAAATTAATAAAAGATATAAAGAGAAATAAAGTTTAGATAACCCAGAACATCCTGGTTTATATATGACCATCAAGTAGAAAGGATAAGATATAATATGGTATAGTAAAAGAGTTTCTTTTTTTTAATACAATATAACGTTTCTTTTTTGTGATAAGATGAAACGTGAGAACTCATATTGGAGGTCATTATGGTGTGCACTCATTAATCAAATTATTCATGACCATTGCATTCCCATTATGATATTGGTGATATAGTAACCATACTATATTACCATAATAACCTAATAACCATATTATATTACAACAGGAACTTCCTTGTATATTATTCATTACCAAAGAGCACCAACGAATATTTACCAACCTGAAAAGTACAACTACACTACTACAGATATTGCAATTTATTGTAAAAAATATTACAGGTAAAAAAATGTAAAAAAACAAAGAAAAGCTCGCACTCAGATTCGAACTAAGGACCAACAGATTTGCAATCTGCTGCGCTACCACTGCGCCATACGAGCTTCTTTTTTTGAAAGGATTATTGGTGGTTTTGTAATTCTGGAAATATTAACAAGAAATTTGCAAAAATTTACAAAAAGATTAAACTTAAACAGCTTAAATCACCAAAAGAAAGGTTTTAATAGAGTTAATATTAGAGATGTTTGAATAATTATTAACTTTGGGTGAATTTATACTTCCAATATTTGTAGAAATTTTATAATTTATTAAAAAATATAAAAGTGAAAATGTAAAAATTGAATAAAACTAGATATTTTAAATTTGTTTCATTGAATTTTAACCAACTTCAACATTAAACCATATTAAACCATTACCCAATTGTCATTTAATCAAGTTTTTTTTTATTTTTAATTTATTTTTAGATATTTTGCCATACGATTTATTTTTCTTAAAGCATGTATTCTTCAACAGTTCTCTTCCCACGAATACAATTCTGAAATAAAGTATCTATGATATGTAAAATTATTTTTTTATAAACAGATGCATGAATATATAAATATATAAGTTGTTATTAATTACTCAGTTTAGAAAGAGAATCTCCTAACTCTTGACAGAGATCTTCACCTTTTCTTTTCCAAGAACAAACATCTCGATAATCACAATTTTTACAGAATGTAGTGAAATTATATATTGTGGGTTGGAAGGGTTCAATATCACGTTTACCAAACCAAAATTTCATTGAATTAAGATGATCTTTGATAAATATTTGATCATCGTATTGGAAATGTATATTATGAAAGTTTACACCTCGACAATAATATTCTATAGTTGATTCTTGGGATAATAAATTATTAATGTAAGAATATAATTGGGATACTCTAGCAGCAAGATACCTCATTGTCACCGGTGTTTGCCATAAATCACAAAATTCAATTAGTTGATCCCACTTTAAATCTTTTAATTGTTCTTGATATGAAGATAAATCCATTTTGGGTACTGAATTAGTATAATTTTCATTAAATTTATCAAATAATGGGAAATTGATTGGTTTACCATTTTTCAATCTTTTCATATCTGAAATTAAGAATGGTGCTTCTATCATTAAACTGAAAATTTTCAATGGATCTAATGGTTGATCTACATCGTAACCTCTTTTATAAGCATTTAATAATATTGTTTGATAAGTTAAATCTTGATCTTGACCTAGTACTGTTAATAATTTATTATAATACATAACTTGTAATTTTGCTGCTTTCACCACTGATGTTTGTGTTGGAGGTTTAAAGGTTTGTCTTGTCTTAATGTCTGCTACTTGAATTTCCCAATTTTTTTGTTTGATTGACTGTTGTATATTTTGTAATAAAACATTTATATCAATTAATGGGTCTTTTAAATTTATATCCTGTGATAATGGAAAATCAAAAGAAGATAATTTATTTAATTTTAAATGATCTATGATACCACTAATCATAACATATTGGTTTGTTGGAACATTAAAATCTTTAAACATTGTTTTATTCAATTGAGTTTTGAATTCTTGTGATGTTAAATTATCAACAAATGAGAAATCATCCCTCTGAGAGTCAACAAATGCAAAACATGGAATTTCTCTAGCTTCACCATTTTGAAACATCTCAACCAATCTTAAAATGGTCTGTGTCCATTGATCAATAATTCTATCCTTTGGAACATCCAAACAATGATTAAATTCAAGTAAATTTAAATCTATGGGATGTGATTTTAATTCTAAAGTCGAATGTTCTTTTGTACCTGATAATAATTGTACTGTAGTAAATCTTGGCATTTGTGAATAAATATCATAAGCAGATCTTAATTCACACCAAGATTTAGTTAATAACGAAGTGACAGACAATCTTTTATCACGTTGTGGAGGGTTTAGAGGAAATAGCCCATCGTGAAATGGGGATGGATAATTTGGCGGTATATGATGCGATATAAGATTTGGATATGTAGAATCTGTACCAAATATTTCTTTCACTTTTGGTAATTTCTTGGCTAAATAATTTTCTCTTCGATTAGATTTTAATGGAGTTTTTGTTACAATGGGATTTACGATATTTAATGATGAATCGAACATTGATAAATTATCAATGTCATCATTTAAATTATTTTCAATAACATTCAATTTTGCTATTGTTGTGGAGTATAAAGAAACACTTAAATGTGAAAATTTATTTGTAAACACAAAAGGTGTTAATAATTCTGGTAACATATACATTCATTAGCCCCCTGTGTAAAGCATACATACCTTTAATGAGAATCTATAACAGGTCAAATAGTCATTTAGAGATGAATCTTAAAAAAAAAACATCTCGAAGTTTTTGAAATTGTAAAAAGTGAAAAGTTTCAGCAAAGTCAGATGAACCCTTAAAAAAAAACAAAAAAACATTCACGTAAAACGAAACATTGATGATACATTGATCATATTCAGAGTAGAGTTGTTAACAGATTCATTAATTTATTTGGATTATTATTATAGATACATATATAGATAAAATGCTATAAACTATATATAAATAGATATATAATTTTTTTTAAATGCATAATTTTATATTAGAAAAGTGAAACTTAAAAGAATAAATTTAATAATTCTAAGACACCACCACCAACTAAAAGGAATAATAATGCAATAATCCAATATTTAGAAATAGGTAATTTATCATTTGGATCTTTCTTAGTAGCTTTCTTCTTACCATATTTTCTACTCTTTTCGACAGTTTTGTTGAATTTTTCATTAGCAATTCTTTGTTTTGGTGTTTGTACAGCCATTATTGTATGTTATGTATGTGAGTAAGTTAGTGTATTAATGTAATTTATTTAATAAAATATAAAGATAAAATAAGGGGTTAGATTGTTTTATGTGTCAAAACTTTATTTATCAGATCACTTATCTCTTGAAAGATGATGATATAAGTATATTTAATCAATTGGTTATAAAAAAAAATTACTCTCAATATTACAACAAACTACATGTATTAATATCACATAACAATAACCCTTCTCTTTGTTAAAAAGTTAATTAACAAAAGCTAACAGATCGGCTAAATCTTCCAGTGGATTACAACAAGTTTCGAACAACTAACTAATTGAATTTTGTGAGAGAAAGAAATCCAGAAGGAAAACATTACCCGGACACTTGCAATGAGCAACCGGGTAACCTGGACCCTCTTATTTTTTTAAATGAAAAGTAATATTGTTCCATAATAAAACTATTGTTTAGACCGGAAACTCCAGTATAAACTTGTTTCAGCCTAAACATCACTACGCACGACACTGCCCAGCCATTTTCAATTGCTGATATCTATTGTTTTTTACCCCCACCCAAAATACCGTACATTGTGTTGTTTATTGCGCCTTGTCCCGATCAGGTAATACCGCTCGCATTAATGATTCCCCAATCGGGTAATTTCACACACAAATCAGTTTTTCTTCGAAAACATTTTCGTGTCGACGCTCTAAACAAAAGTTTTCCGTTCGTTTGCACTCTACGTTTGTGTTCACTTTAACTCTCGCTTAAACAAACAAACCAGATCTTCTCTAAAAATGAAATAAATAAATAACAAGTTTCCAAGCAAATGAGATTTGGTTCCATTCTGATTTTCTTCCCAGCCATCTCATTTAATTCTCGACCATTTTCTTTTTAAGCTTTTAAATTCCTCTTTCTGCTGTTTTAATTCACTTGTTACTATTATTAGTACTTGTTTTAATTAATTTATTATATATACTTTTTATTAATACCCTTTCTCTTTCTCATACTTGATAATCCCACAAGAAATATATCCTTTCGTGTCTTAACTACAAACTAGTTTTTTTCTTCTTATTCTGTTTTGAATTGATTCAACAACTTTTTTTTTTCAACCCATTTATTTACTTTCAATCCAACTATTAGTCCTTCCTTATATTTTTTATTCAATTAAAGAAAGAAAGAAATAAAAAAGAAAAAAACTCTTCAGAAACTAAAAGACTCTTCAAACTTAAGAATATATTCATCTACACAAAACAAAACAATACTTATTTTATTAAGATAATATTATTTTAACAAATGAAATTTAATTCTGTCAAGACTTTATCTGTCTTAACCAGTTTAGCTACTTTAATTAAAGCTGACTGTCAATTATCAGGTGATGGTAATTATTACTGTTCATCAACCGATGCCATTGTTTATTCAAATGTTGGTATTTCAGGTTCTTATAATGATGTGACAAACATGGATGAATCTTCATGTGCTTGTTCTTCTCAACCAATTCAATTTTCTGGTAATTTAGCTCCATTAGATGAAGAATTATCTGTTCATTTTAGAGGTCCATTAAATTTAAAACAATTTGGTGTTTATTATCCAAATCAAGGTACCGCTTTAAAGAAAAGAGATAATAATGATATGGCTAATGAAAATTGTGCCGAAACTGTTTCAAAGAGAAAACATCGTCATAAGAGAGATGTTGCCGTTGAATACGTTGAAGTTACCGCTACTGTCTACGTTAATGAAGCTGGTGAAACTGTTACCGCTACTGCTCCAGCTCAACCAGCTGTTCCAGCTACTAACACTCCAGCTGCCGGTGCTCAAACTGTTAACAATCAAGCTCCAATTGCTCAATCTTCTGCTCAAAACAACAACAACAATGCTAACACTAACGATGGTACTTCTCAAAAACGTGATTCTACCACTTCTCCAGCTGCCGCCTCTCCATCTTCCTCTTTAACTTCTTCTAACTCTTACTCTAATGGTGATTGGACTAGAATGACTTATTTCACTCCAGGTTCTGCCACAAATTGTACTTTTATGAACCACCAAGGTGGTACTGCTGGTAGTGGTACTTGGTCTGGTTGTTTCGGTAACTCTATCTCTTTTGCCGCTTCTAACGGTGTTGATGGTGCTGGTTCCGCTTTCGCTTTAGATGATGTCACTTTACCATCTGGTCAAGAATATATGATCTTTTCAGGTACTGAATGTAATGGTCCAAATGGTGATTGTGGTTATTACCGTGAAGGTATTCCAGCTTACCATGGTTTCGGTGGTTCTTCAAAGATATTTGTCTTTGAATTTGAAATGCCAACTGATAACAATGGCTCTGGTTACAATCAAGATATGCCAGCTATTTGGTTATTAAATGCTAAGATTCCAAGAACTTTACAATATGGTAATGTTGCTTGTTCTTGTTGGGAAACTGGTTGTGGTGAAATGGATCTTTTCGAAATCTTAAGTGCTGGCTCTGATAAATTAATCTCTCATGTTCACGACGGTCAAGGTGGTGGTACTCAAGATTATTTCGTTAGACCAGTTGGCTCCACTTTAAAGGCTGCTGTTATCTTCAATGGTGACGATAAATCTATTCACATTGTTCAAGTCAATGACGATTTCTCCGGTAGTTTATCTCAAGCTACTGTTAACTCTTGGTTAAACACCCCCGGTTCTGCTGCTGCTTTACCATAGATATATTTAACACAATATACCCTTTTTCTGTCAATTAAAGAAACAAACTATGTCATATTGTATATCGACATATATGGACTAAACAAATTTTACTTTCCCTCCCCCTTTTTATATATCTCTATTATTTTATCTATCTATATCTTTTTTACACATATAGTTGTATCAATAAAAAATTCTATCTCTATACTACTTCCTCAATAAATTATAATAAATAATCAAACTCGTTACAAATTAATGTAATTACATGAATTATGAATTGTCTTTAATGCATACACATAATAATATATAAATTGTATAAATCGTTAATTAAGTAGAAATAAAAAACATGCTAATCTTTGTCTATATTTTAATATATATATATATATTTTTTTGATTTGATTGAAAATCATCTATGATAAATCAGTATAAGTTGGACAATTTTTTTCTAAATCGACCATCATTATATCACGATTAGAATCCTTTCTTGATCTTTTTTGCTTATTTTTCTTATTAAATTCAACACTGTTGTCAAACATAATAGTTCTATCTTGTGGTGGTAAACCTGAATCATCCATACCATATTTGCATTTTCTATATAATGATGTTAATGAATTTAATAAATTAATACCAGATTTCTTAACACTAGAAATACTGTTAGAACATAACCAACAGTAGAAACAATATTCAGAATATAATAACCAAAATCCAAAGACGAACCCAATGACAACACAAGAAAGAATATGATTTTCTAAAGATTTCATGAAATGAGCATCATCTAAATGCCATGATGAACCTTTAGCAATTGAGAAAAATGAGTGTGTAGATTTTTTATAATCATTTGGTTGTAAAATACGAACAACATTTTCAGCAGTAATCTTTGTCCATCTCTTATATTGTTTCCAAATAACACTAACAAAGATTGGACCAGTAGAACCCATAATAGTCATATATGGAACCCCCCAATCCTTTTTATAATGTCTTAAAGATTTCATTAATTTTAAGAAAAATGGATGACCTGGAACAGAACCCATGACATCATTAGAAATACCAGTTGGTGAAGTCTTTCTTACAAAAGCTGGGAATTTTAATAATGGATCTAATCTTCTTTCACAACCATCATCTAAATCGATGTAAACACCACCAAATTTGTATAAGATGAAGTATCGTATAGCATCAGCTCTTTCAATTGGATATTCATAACTATCAAACGTTGGTAAAAACCATGGGTATTCCTTTTCCATAAAATCATGAGCCATCTTATCAGTCCATAAGATATATTCATAATCTGGATGAAGATCGATACATTTTTTTTGAGATTCAATCCATTGTTCTGGAATATCTTCAGTCTTATAAGTTTGATGAATAATTTTTGGAATTAACATTGTAGATTCATCTACAGTTGGGGTATTATTTATTTCACGGTCTAACAAAGCTTCTTTTGATGTATCATCAATACAAAGCGTCAGTAGATCGAATGTGTAATATAATATAGAAACCACCAATGAAACATTGGCAAGGATTAAAAATTTCAATTCTCTTCTCATTGTGTTATAATTTTTTGTTTTTAATATAAATGCAAATGGATGGGAAGAATGAACGAATATAGTAATTACAATATGTTTTAGTTTAATTTATTTATTTTTTATTTTAAAGCTAAACTATGCAAAATAATTTTTTTTTTTGGAGAAGGTAGGAATAAAAAACAACAAAAATAAAGTAGTTGTATTAAAAATTAATGGAATATGATTGAATTGTGTAGGATGTTATTATTATCTTTATTTTAAAACTTGTTATTATGATAATATAATGTCTCAAATAACTTATCTTTAAATTGGTTTCAAAATAAAATTAATAATTAAAGGAAAATGAGAAATATAGAGATTTGTTTATTTAAATAAATTTCAATTCAATGTCAGCTCTTTAAAGTGTACTTATCTTTCAATTGAAAAATAAACAACACTACGCGAAATCTGGCGACGACAAAAATGAAAAATAAACAAACAGGCAAATAAACACAAAAAACGTCAGATTCTATTATTTCCTGCAGGGGTGCACGGATGTAAGGTTTTTCCTGAACTTTTTTTGGTTTCCTCGAGGAATCTATGAGATAATAGATTTTTATGATTTTTTTTATTTAGTGAAGGAAAACGTGGGTGGTCTATAAACGCCTCGTTTTTCTGTTGAATAAAAAAAAATGGGATGAGATAAATGATAATAAAAAAAATGAAGGTGTGATAATTTTGTAACTGAGTCTTAGTGAGTCGTGCTGTAAGGTATTGACAACAGGAAGACAAAAAAAATTGGATGTGGAATTATCACTGAGGAAAATATTTTGTATGAAAACGAACGTAGACTTATATGTTTATAATAATATTTTTGTTACAGAAATGTAACGAATATGAAACTGTAATGGTCTTGTAGTTATATATGTCTTGTTAAAACAGACGATATGTAATGTGGGATTTAAAAACTCAAAATTACTTATGCAGGGAGGGACAAGACGGTTTGTAAGTGATATAGACGTGATTATATTTATACTTCTTGAACAACATAAGTAGTTGGGATACAAATGGACAAAACTTTTAATGCACTAATCTCTTTAAGGCCCCGTAACAATAAACAATAAAAATTAGATAATTCAATTTAATTAATTAAACTTGAAGAATAAGATTTTTTTTTTAAACTATTCAAATTAAGATAAGTCACCATTCTAGACAGGGCTGTGAGAGGGGGGCATATCAAGATCAGACACAATTTTCTTTTTAAAATGTCTTCCATTTTCACAAGCAAGATTTAACTACATCATTCTTATTTGCTATTGTAATATCAAAAGCGAAAGTCTAATTATTTCCTGTATAGGTATTTCTCATCCAAAATAAAAAAAGTCACCCCAGATTTTATTCACTAATTGGTATTGTTTAAAAAAGATTTAGTATATGAGTTTTCCTGCCATGGGAATTACATTTAAATTTTCATTGTATTCTCTCACCGAGCCAGCCATTTTGGTAGTTGTAGAATTTCTTTTTCCCACCATAAACTAAGCCCTGGGATGATTACGTTTCCTAATTAGGTAAAATTACCCACATTCTGTCTTGTCAATTTTTTAAAACTCTGAGTCTTTGCATGATTTTTCAATTAAATTTCTATTGTTTATACTATATTTATCTCCGGGTATAATTTATAATATCCGTGCCTTCCCGATTATGGACTGGACAGAACGGGGCAAACAATTACAAAAAAATAAGTAAAAATTTTGTCGAAATTTTGCTATAATTCATGCTTATTGTTACTCTCCTTAAGTGCTTTGATATTCAGCAAGGGAATCATTTTAACACTTTGATTTTCACTGGGGGGTCAAAAAAATTACCCCTCTCATCCCTTACTACTTGATTAAGAAATTTTACTGGCAAACTTGCTTTGTTAGCTGACTCTATCTCGCGGTTGCCTTTCTTTTAAAAAATATGGTAGACGAAAATATTCTTATTCTGGCCTAACATTATTTTATTAACTGTTAGCCATGTTGCAATTGAACTAATTTGATCAATGTTTGAGATTAAGTTTGTGTGTTACTTCCGCACTGTTTACTTTTAATTTAAACTTTTTTATCTTAATATACTGCCACGGGAATATAATTGTAAATAAAACGGATTAATATGTTATCTCCGAGTGTTATATAAAATATTGTACCTTTACCCATTTGATACAGTAAAACCATCAATAACGTAGTTAACGGTCAATTGATGATTTGTTTACCTGGGACAAATATATGCTTAAAATAATACTTTTTTTTGCCGTCTCTCTTGGTAATATCTTGTATTCGAGTTATGACGTCAATTCTATTCCTCCAATATATTGTGTTTATCTCTAAAAAATATTATACAATAAATACCAGGATTATCACGAAGATTGTTAAAATCTAATACAATTAATTAAAGTGAATATGAGTTTTTTTTTTTCATGTATTCCTTTTTTGCCTAGTAATTTACATAAGATTTCCTATAACTATATAGTCAATAGCAAATATGAATAGTAACTGTTTTATTTTATCTATTCTTGAAAATATGGATGCATAGTAGCACGCCTAGCACTAATTCTATTAATTGGATCATATGCTAACAATTTATCCAATAAATCAATACCTTGTGCACTTAAACTTGGTACCACTTGAGATAAATCCTTTCTACGCCATTGTGGGAAACTTGGTTTAAAATCTGGTAAATATACAATATCGGGCCAAACAGTTTCATTTGGTGTACCTAAGATTCTAAAGATTTTAAAAATTTGATCAATTTCACTATCACCACTAAAGATTGGTTTACGATTACACATTTCAGCAAATATACAACCAATAGACCATGTGTCAACACCGGTACTATATTGTTTACCACCAAGTAACACTTCAGGAGCTCTATACCATAAAGTAACAATTTCGTGAGTATACGCTCTTAAGGGAACACCAAAGGCACGGGCTAAACCAAAATCACCTAATTTTAAATTACCTTCTTCATTGATTAATAAATTTTGTGGTTTTAAATCTCTATGAAGAATTCTATGAGCATGACAATAAGCAATACCTTTACATAATTGCATCATAAATTTCTTAATCACTGCATCACCTAGTGGTTGGTCCTTTGGAACATTTTCCATATATCTTTTCAAATCAAGATCTAAAAATTCCATGACTAAATATAATTTGTGTGCATCAGAATGAACAATATCATATAATCTAACAATATTATCATCTTTTAATTCTTTTAATAGAGAAATTTCTCTAATAGCAGTACTTGGGACACCTTCATCTTCACTCTCCAATCTAATCTTCTTAAGGGCCACGATTCTTTGACCTTGACGTATATCTACAGCTTTATAAACCACACCATATGTACCTTCACCAACTTTTTCCAATCTCTTATAATTTGCTAAAGCACCACTCATCTTCGTATCTATTATCGCGTTGTTGAATTAACTAAATTCAATTCACACCACTAACAAACTATTTTTAGTGCTTTAATTTGAAGATCAAATTTTTGGTTTCATATTATTAGTGTTCTCTTATTTTTTTATTTTTATTTTTTTCCACTTTGACAAAAGTTAACGCGTTCGAGAAATAGATCTGGAAAATGTAAGTTACTTAAAATGGTAATAAAAGAAGCTTGCATCAATAAAAGACTATACAAAGTTATATAGAAAGAAAGTTTATATAAATGGTTTAATCAACTTATTGTTGTTTAGCTTGTCTAGCAGCCTTCTTTAAAGCTCTGATTCTAATAGATTTATGGAAAGAGTAGTTAATAGTGTTAACAATCTTAGAGTAGACACCAAAGGTTTCGTCGATGATAAATTCATAAATGGCATGAGACCAGAATGGAGTACTGGTAGCATATCTTTCTTGAGCACCACAACGTCTACCAAAATTCTTTAGAGTAGCTTTCACGAATTGTTTTGGATTTGGAATCAACATAGATGTTCTTCTAATCTTAGACATAGCACTAGTGACTAAGTAAGATAAGACTAATTCAACATCAACTTTATCGCCAGCCAATTCACCAGCTAGAGAATTAGACCATTGTTGTAAGAAAGCCTTAGAACCACTGTAGGTAGCTAATAATGGAGTTGGAATCAACCCACCGAAAGAACCCATGGTTAAGATTAAACCACGAGATGCCTTCTTGTCCTTAACAGACTTGACAATGATTGGAGCAATAATTTGAGTAATTAGTAAAGTGGCAGTGTTGTTAATGGTAATGATATTTCTCAATTCAGTTTCTTCAGTTTCTAAGAATGGAACTGGAATAGAATGAGATTGACCAACATTGTTAATTAACGCAGTGATCGGTAAATCAGCACATAACTCCTTAATTTTAGCGTAGTTAGATTGTTCATCAGCAGCAATATCAACGGCTAAAATTTCGGCCTTGACCTTGTATTCCGTTTCAATTTCGGTCTTTAAAGTTTCTAATTTGCTTAAAGTTCTAGAAATTAAAACAACATTAAACCCACGAGCAGCCATTTGCTTGGCATATTCCTTACCAATACCATCACTGGCACCAGTAATAACACAGTATACACCCTTCTTGGCACCATACTTCTTGTAATTGACTGGTGAAAGAATGAATAAATCAAAGAACAAAGACCCACATCTAAGTATGAAAGTAGTTAATCTAAGGACACCATAACCGAAAACAATCCAACAAAGATAATTGAGGGATTTACAATCGGAACTAAGAGCTTCTAATTGTTCAACAAAAGTCATTGTGTGTTAATTAGCTTATCTATGTAAAGGGTTATTTTATCGAAGTGATGAATAATAAATATGTAATACCTTTTCTAACCTGGCATTGGTCTTAATTTTTCAGCTAAAAACCGGGTAAAATTAAGGAAGTGTGAAAGTAAAAACAAGAGAAGTTGTATACATACTTTACTTAATTTGAAGATACTTATGGATAAGTACGATATGGGAAGAATTTTATTACTATTAGGCATTAAATATTATTATATATTATAAAAGTTCATCATAATGACTTTTGTGGTTATTTTAAATGAATCTTGTTTAATCTTCATTATCTTCTTCATTGACCCAGGTGGTCATTTCCATTAAAGAAAGCTTTGTATTATATCTTTGTAAATGTCTTTCTTCTTTGTTCATCAATTCTGTAATTCTTTCACAACTTTCAATTAATAATGGTAACTTTTGAGATCTTTTCCATAACTTGAATTTCACAATAAACTTTACATCTTTTAGTTTCTCCAAATATCTAATCTCTAAGACACATAAATTTGGGAAATAATTAAAACCTAATAAATATGGAATGGAAAAATCAGTTAGTTGTTTACAGTTGTTTATCGACAACCTCTTGACATTATCACCGTTCCATTTAGCAAATTCCCACATCCCATTATCTGTGATAACAGTGCCTGCAAAACCAACAGTTTCCACTTGCGTAAATTTTCCTAAAGCAACCAAAGATATATCAGTAATCTTATCACCATTTTGGTGTCTACCTAAATTGATTGAGTTTAACTTTTTACAGTTCAAGGCAATGGCAACGACACCAACATCTGTTATATTTTCACAAGCTCTTAAATCTAAGGAAACCAAATTCTTCAGGAATGGAGAAACTTTAATCAAATAATTATCGTTGATCAATTTGTTACCAGTAATGGAAATATTTTGTAATTCTGTAAAACTGGAGAACCAGTGGGCAGGTAAGATAAATTGAGGGCATATGTGAATTTTTAATTCGACAAGTGTACTTAAACAACCGATAGTTTTTGAACCTATATTTATTATTTCTTGTGTTGGTTGGACTCTGTTGAATAAAAGTTTCTTGGTTTTTGGATTAACTATGTCAATAAAATTCTCAATAAATTCATTAAATTTAGCAGAATCTTGAAAGATCAAATCTTTTAGTAAGTAAGGTAAAGTTGTTTGAAACCACAATCTGTTAACCATTAAACAGTTGTAAAGAGTACCATTGTTTTTACAGGTAAAAAAAGGAGATTGCTTTTTTTGATTTTTAGTTTCAGACCAAACTTGTTTAGCCTTAGATTCATCTTTGTAAATTAATAAAGCATGTTTGTAAGATTCTGGTGGTCTTTGTTTGTAAGGTTTTTCTAAATTTGAATCCTCATTAGCGACTAAAAACTTAATAATATTGTTTAAAATTTCGGGAACTTCAAATATTGGATGGCAAGTGTTTTTATTTCTAATATTTAAAGATTGGAAATCCTTAATTAGTATTTTATTCTGAGATGGAATATCAACTGGCGTCAATAAGTCAAGATTATTAACTTTCACTGCACTAGAAGGAGGAGTTATAAATGGGTTATCATTATTAGAATTTGTATCAATTGTTAAAACAATTGAATTTTTGGTTGGTGTAGTAGCATCGGAAATGTTGGGAAGACATTCAGACGAAGAACAAGGTGATGGTGGTAAACTTGGTTTGTTATTCAAAATTGATTTCAATTCATTAGAAAATTGAAAATGAGGATTATTTCGTCTATTTCTTCTTGTTGGTGAAGAAGATCTTCTCTCTCTATTTGGAGTTTTTTGTTCATTTGGACGATGTCTTCTTTTCAAATTTTTATTTTCATTGCTTGAATTATTATTAATAAGATTACAGTCATTTGATTTTATTTCATTATCGAATGATCTTTTAATTTTATTATAATTATTATTATAGATGTTGGTAAAAGTTTGTTTAAAATTCATTTAAAATCAGAGTTTAAAAAAGTAAGTGTAACAAAGTAACGAATGGATGGAATTAAACCAAAATAATAGACATATAAATTAGAAAATAAGGAATTAATAAAAAAGAAAGATAAAAAATAGCTTAATGAATGGATGATATTAATATTATTATTATATCAAAAATAAAGTTAAATAAAAATAAAAAGATAGATTTTAAAAAAAAGTAGAGGTAATTGTAGTAGTTTAGTTTAATTTGTTTTTTTGCTACTTTATAAAACTACCAAATACCATACTGAAGAAAAACTAATGGAATGAAAAAATATTTCCAATGGTAAGGTGAGATGATAATATTAGTTTTATATATAACCAATCTTAATATTATTTCCACAATAAGGTGAAAGAAAATGGGAGGTAAAAAAACACTTGAAATGAAAACATCGTCGTCGAACCATAACAAACTTGTTATTGCGACAAGATCTTGTATAATTAATAAACATTCACAAACAGGCACCACTATAAAATTGAATTTTCAAAGGCACCACCACAATAAGGTTACTGGTCCCGTTATTGTTTGGATTGTTTACATGATAACCAGCTCATAAATAAAAGAGGGATGTCACCGTGAATTAGAAGAGACAAAAGAAACGGAAAGGTCACTTAGAATGTTCCATTCAACTACTGGTTATCACCTTTTGTGTTACTACATCAACAATATAAAGGATAATACAAGAGAACATGGTGTAATTCTGTTTCCGAGGTTCATAACAATAGAATCAAGTTATTTACAGTTTATCTTTTACTGGCACAATGCTGTCATTTTAATTTTTCAGTATGAAAAAAATTAATGCTGAACTTTTTTTTTTTCAGATGGCGGGATACAAAAAAACAACCAGATTTACTTACAAAGAAAAATAAGCAAAAAATTCCCCAATTTGGGAAGAACGATAAATATTGCTATATATATAAATAACTATTTTAAGCAATTGGTTCGTATATGCAAAAATGAAATTGTAATACATATATAATTGTTAAATTAAAGAGTTACAGACGTATATAAACTTCCGAGATAAATATTTTTTTTTTCATCCTACATCTATGCTCGTTCGGTCTAAATATTTGCCCTTTTGACAGATGCCAAGTGGAATTAACAATACAATTCTTTCATGTAGGGTTGCAAATTATTTTACTTACGTTTTCTCGGCTACATTACATCATCTTTTTCATATTGTTGATATCTTTTTTGGATGTATAGACGGGAATAACATGTTGTATTGTTGATTGAAGATTCATCACTCCGTCTTTCACTATTAACTTTTTATCTAAGGCAAGTTGTAGAAGTGGTGTGGGTAAAAATGTTTTTTTTCATCCCACGCTAAGTTATTAAATTAATGCTCTCTGGTATTGTATAATATCGACCAGTGTACAAATTTAACAGTAGAGAAAACAAATACAATAGAGCTGCCAAGTTAAATGAATTTAAATTAATTTTGTATAGTTTAATATCACTCAAAACAAAAATAATATTACTCCCGATATACAGGAACCGTTCGAAAACCGATTTTTTTTTAACAAATTGTAATGGCTACTATATTGTGTAAAATTAATTTCTTAACGGCATTGAAATCTTATCAATTTGTAGAGTTCATTGGTGTCTTGTTGTTGTTTATTTTTTATGTAGAAGATGATCTTGAATAAATCTCATATTTTTTTTTTTATTTGGAGGCGGTCCATAATAATGTGTCATACATAAGCACAATATTTTGTAAGGTCTAAATCTCAAATTTTGATGCTTAAGCAATTCCAGAATTTGCCTGAACCAAATGTGGAAACAATAAAGTCTAGCCAAGTATATTCTTTATTTTACTTTTTTATCCGAATTTTCCATACTGCGTCTATAAACAATAAATTTCATCATTTAACCTATTGTGTAGCTGCATCACGTGCTTGTATATCTCCATTTTCCTGTGTACCTCCTATTATAAGGCGCCCTAAATTTCTATTATCTTGATTTCCCTATTGGGAAGCTGAAAACCTAAAATCCGCATCCAGAAAAAGTAACTTCTAGGGGATTTTCTAATTAAAAAACGACTGGACTTTTCTCACTTTTTCTTTTACTTTTGTGTTTAAATATAGTAATATCTCTCAATTAAAATGGGAATTCTCTTTATTTCAAACAGATATCGGTGTGGTTCTCCCAGAAAGTTGACTAATCTAGATTTATTACTGCAGCCACATGTGGGCTTCAATAAACCTAATTATTCTTCTTATCTTATGAACAAGACCTATTAACAATAACGTATGTCAACCAAACATCACTATTATGAAAAAGTGTCAAAAGGAGAATATTATAGTGCTTCCCGGATAATTTTGTTATTCATTTCTTTGCAATCAAAAAACAAATTAAAAAAAAATAGTTTTTCTTTTCATTAAGAAAGAACTCATCGACTAATTTGGTGCCATATTTCGGTATATAAATGAATTACAAACCGATTAATCTCTCATTTCTTGTTAGAACTTATATATATATATACTTTTATATTTCATTTGATCTAATAATTAGAAAGCCTTTTTATATATTCCAGACATATGTATGGACATTTTTCAGATTAACTAATTTTTATATAATCAGTCACTTAATTGTTGAGAATATATTTAACCATCATCAAATTAAATAGATCAAAACACTTCAATTGTAATACACAGACAGCTTTAACTAAACCCTCAAATAAATAAAAATGTTTAACACATTGGAACCTTTAATGATTGCAGACAACTATCAGCCATCTTCTTCGATGGTAGGCAGTCCCATTACCCCATTTGATAAAAATAGAAATGAAACCAACAATAATGATAATATTGATAATGAGCAAGGATCAAGACTAAGAAGTTATTGTTTTCCAGATACATTCAGTACAAGTTCAGGACCATCTGTAAATTCTTATTTGAGGAAAATTTATGGTGATAGCGTATCTTCTTCAAATCCAAATAGTAGGATGAACAGTAATAATTATAATAGAAATAGAAGTAATACTACAAATTCCTTTTATAATAATTTCAGAATTATTCCAGATGGCGAGGAATTAGAATTAGATGATGGGATGACTTCCACCACAATGGATCCTGAAGAAAGAAAGATTCTTGTAAATCATCTCAATGAATATTCTTTTGAAACTTTGAGAGAGGGTTCAGAAGATTCGAACAAACACAAATCTCAGCAACAAGATAAAAATATTACTGCCAACACCTCGGTGAGTAGCAAGGGTAAACCACAAGATATTTGTCCTAGGACACCATCTCCTGTTAAATTGAATAAAAAGGAAATGTATACCTCATCTTCAGCAAATGATATCCATGGTTTAGCATTTAATACTTCACCATTTGCAAATAATAACAACGTTCCTATGAGAAGATCTTCTATAGTACCCTCTCAAGCTTCTCCTACGAATCTATATTCAACTAGACAAATAAAACATAGAAAATCAAATGCCATATCGTTAACTAAAGAATTCGACGGATTGAAGGTGGATGATACTATGCTAACTCCAAAGGAAAAATTAGAACAAAAGAATATCAAACTTATAACACCATTTGAAAGGTTTAAAGATATTTACATGGATGATGATGATTCACCAATAAGCCCATTAAGTTATCCCCATCACACTTCGCCAATAAAGACAATCAATAATACCAATGAACAAATTAAGAGAAACCAAAGTGGTAAATTTGGTTCCTTGAACGATTTTGCTAATTTTAATAATATTGATATTGAAGGGAAGAAGTTTGTTGGAAGGCCACAAACACCAAAAATTAATTTAGAAGCAAATTTCTTACCTTTATAAAAACAAAATATTACATTTTTTCACCCAACTATTTTATAAATTTATATCAACATATCATAAACGATTTCTTAATAATACAATAATAAATAATTAATTCATAAATCATAATTCATACGCTTATTTAACAAATATTTGTTCATACATAATTGTTTTACTTAATGAGGTTCGATTTTCCTTTAATAATTTTTCCTTTTTTGACATCATATTTAGAAAAATGAAAATAAACCAGAGTTCAGAAAATATTGTAATTAAATTGATCTAAAACAAAACAGATCAACAATTGCCTCAAGATAAGACGGTCTCACTGATACGTGTGTAGCTGTGTAAATTAAAATATGGGAAATTCAGTAATTGAATCTGCCCAAGAAAAGACAAATTCTGGTACCATATCATATTCCATCATTAAATCATTAAATGTGTTCAATTCCATAACAAGAGATGATACTAAAAAAATAAACGATAAATTATTAAATACAAACACATGGTTTCAAGATTTAGAAACTAAGATGACTACATTAAAGAATACGACGATGTTGTTATCTCCTGAAGAAACGAAACCAGTTTCAAAGATTTTACAACAAGAAGTTAAGAAAGAAAAAGGTGATATTATAGATGATGTGCCACGATTATCATCACCAGAACAAGTACAATCTTTGAAATTAAACAATAATACTGATTCAATAGTGCTTGATTCTGAATCAACAGGGAAGCAAGATTTATTTATCACAGCCAATCCATCGCCAATCATGCAAAGAACGCCTAAAAATACTGAGGCAATTAATATACATGGCCATACTATAGAATCTACTGTGCCCAAATTTGATAAGACTGAAACTGTCATAGCTAAAACGATAGATGAGGGGAGACCTTCCCCATGGTCTCCATTCAAAGTGGAAAACACTTTAAAGAATGTTAACATATCCATAGATGAAAAGAATCAATCGATTCTTTCAAATCATAGTATATCATTAACAGATCCTCATGTAGGAATTGAAAATAAGAGTGAAATAAAACAAGATATAAGTATCTCAGAATCTAAATCGGTTTTGAAAGGAGTTGATGACAAGCCAGTTTCAAACTTGGTGGTCTTGTCCCAAAATGATATTAAAGATAAGATATCCAACATTGGGTTATCCGTCGGCGATAATAAATCTGTGTCTAACATCTCACCTATTCCACATAGTGATTCTATAAATAAAGCTACTACTTTCAGGAGCCCTGTCTCAAAGACCTCAGTCACATCACCCAAAATTATTTCTAAAGAACCTGCTAAGCCTAACATCAGAGTAAATATGTTCGCTCCGTTGCCTGAAAAAGATCCATTAATTGTTAGAAATTCCTCACCTCAATCGTCAACCACAAGATCTAATAATAATACATTGAAATTTCAAAAGGGTACTCCAACTTCAAATCTATCCAGTACAAGACATAATAATCCATTATTAACTAGTAAACCACCCTTATCCAAATCAAGCACTTCTCCATCTTCTAGTCTCAGAAGTCGTACCGTTACAACTCCAAGAAGTAAAACTCATATAATAGCTAATCCTTATAACAAAAACGAAAGAAGAAACATAATTTCTCCAAAAAAATCCAGCAAAAATGTTTCCCCTCTGAAAAGAAGTACTGAAACAAAAATAGTTAATACGGTTGATGTTAGAAACTTGAAAAGCCCTGTATCGAAACCATCATCTAAGACACCATCGCGTACATCTTCCAATAACACTAAATCTGGAGGAGTGTTTGATAGATTGTCCTCTCTCCCAACAAAGTCATTCGAACAAAAAATTCGTCATAGGACCGGCACTACTCCAATTGCTCCAAGAAGACATAATCCATCATCGATTGATGTGACTGGCTCCCCATTAAAGAGAATATCTCCTCAGCATAAGAAAGCAAATCAATCTGAAATTTTGGAACAAGAAGCTTTAAGTAGTATTTTCTTTAAGAATAAAAGTCAAGAAACAAGATCTCTTTTAAGAAAAGAACGAGTATCACCAATAGAGGAGACTGGTCCATTGGGATCTAAGTTGAATTCTAATCAAGTGTATGATTCACTTATTCCTAAATTAGAACAGCAAACTAGCGTAAATGAATTTAAATCTCAACCTCAAGTTGAGCAGTTATCAGTTAAACCACCAAAAACAACCAATAAAATTTCAAGTCCTATTAAAATTGAAACTATGACAAACGAATCCTTGAATAGCCGTATAACTAATACATTGGTTGATATGAACATAATGTCTCCAGCGAAGAGAGCAGAAAATATATCACCGAAGCTTCAAAAGACTTCTATAACAACTAATGCCGTGGAAATAAATAAATTAGCTCCTGGTACCCATATCTCGTTATCGTCTTTAAATCCTAATGAAAGAATATCCCCTACAAAAATTAAACCCAGACAACACCATGATGATCAAAAGTTAACCAGTTCAAATATTCTATTAGAAGCTACCGATAAGGATAAGATGAAAAGTATTCCAATAAAAGAAACGCAGTTGAAGGATACTACAACAAAAATTCAATTAATTCCATCTACAGATCATGGTAAAGATGATGTTAAAACCAAATTAAATAAGAGACTATCTCAAGTTATAAGGACTCAACAGGAGCAAGAGAAGAAACGTAAAGAGAATCAACAGAAGAGAAAGAAATCTCAATTAGAAGACGAATTGAAACGAAAGAAGAGTAGATATAGTAATTACAAAATGTACTCAAAAAAACGTTCTTTAGGAACAAACACAGATCACTTATCCAAAAGTGGATATTATAATACTACTGCGAATGGACTTAAATCAAATGTAACAAATATAATACAAGCTAATGATTCCATAATTGATACAAGTAACATTTTAGGTGATATAGACAAAGTAGATTATAGAAATATTATTGGCGGTGAAAACACTCCAGATATGAATAAAATTGTTCCACCATTGGGATCTAATTCTGTAGGTAATGATTCGTTGCCAGAAATTGCCTCCGAAGATGAATTAGACCGGGATGTGATGGCAGATTGGGCACAAGCTTCTGCTTTGGAAAATCAATTAAAGATTCAACAAAATTGGGATCCAAAGAAAATATTTGGCCCTATTGCCCCACTTCATATCGATGAAATCTTTCCAAATTCTTCTGCCTCTCGTCTAAGCAAGGTTAAAGCAAAATTTACTAAAAAATCAACCTGGAAAAGCTAAGATTGGCTATGATTGATCCGAATTAGATATATGGATATATAAAATTGTGTAGTTTTCTTTTGTAATATGATAATATTCTTATTTTTAACCTTTTTTAATTCCTTGAAACTTTGGGAATACATTTTTAAATAGAATAATATTATACTCGAAAGTAAATGAAATACTTTTTGGAGAAATGTCTAATATGGGCCACTTTCTCTTGAATTTGCCTTTCAATGTAGTAAGTAATAAGAAAATGATATTGCAAAAACCAATCGAACCTTCCATTTTTTAGTAAATTCTGTCTATTCTCGTAATAATTTTCCTGAAAAGTATCATACCATGTGGTTTCAACATTTGGCCTGAAATTGCGCATTCATTTGAATGTGTTAGTATTATAATAAAAAACTACTGTCCGAGTTTCTGAAACCATTTTTAATACAGGTAATATAGTCCGAACAGATGGAACCTTTCTTTTTTAGTAATTTTGTCCGATATGCAGAAACCACTTGTTTTTTTCAATTTTCAGCCTGTCCGATCTTCTGATACCTTTTCTGTAAAGTGGGGTTCTATTGTAAACCAAAATATACTTTCCTGGATGATTAGTCTTGCTAAATTTTAATTCAATATGGTTATTGTCAATGTAAGATAACAGGTTTGTCGATTACTTATCCCACAAGTTGACTTTAAGCCCCCAAGAATAACAATATTAACAAACAAAACATATATAAATGGGCAAAAGTTTTCTGAGAAAAAGATCCGTCTGGTCTATGTTGTTATTTGTTCTGAAATAACAAAACAATATCATTGACCTTACACGTCAATAGAACCTAAACAAACAAGTTTCCCTTTAAATTTATAAGAAGATATGCCTTTTTCTAAAGATTTTGAACCAGTCGCTTTAAAAGATACTGCATTATTTAAACCTATTCAAGTTGGTAATATGGCTTTACCTCATCGTGTTGCTATGGCTCCAGTCACAAGAATGAGAGCCACAGGAAATCATGTTCCAAATGGGGACTTAACTTCTACCTATTACGAACAAAGATCTCAACATCCAGGTACATTAATCATTACTGAGGCTTCATTTATATCCGCTCAAGCAAGTGGTTATGATAATGCTCCGGGTGTCTGGTCTGATGAACAGAACGAACAATGGAAGAAAATATTCAGCAAGATCCACAAAAATAATTCCTATGTTTTTGTTCAATTATGGAATTTAGGAAGACAAGCTATTCCAGGAAGCATGGCTAGAGACGGTTTACGTTACGATTCTGCTTCAGATGATGTATACTGGAGTGAAGAAGCCAAACAACAAGCAAAAGAAGCGGGTCTAAAGCAACATGGTATTACTAAAAAAGAAATTCAACAATATATCCAAGAATATGTTGACGCTGCAAAGAAAATCATTGCATCTGGTGCCGACGGTGTCGAAATTCATAGCGCAAACAGTTACTTATTACAACAATTTTTAAATGTTAGTTCTAACAAGAGAACCGACGAATACGGCGGTTCCATTGAAAATAGAGCACGTTTCACTCTTGAAGTTGTTGATGCCCTTACTGTGGCTGTTGGTCCAGAAAAGGTTGGTATTAGATTATCTCCATTCTACAAATCTGGTGGTATGTTTGGTGCTGACGAACCTGAAGTGTTTGAAATGTATACGTACTTATTAGATCAACTAGAAGAAAGAGGTCAAGATGGTAACCGTCTTTCTTATGTTCATTTTATTGAACCACGTGTCACCCAAGACTGGGTGGAAAGTTCTGATGGTGCTGATTATAAACACAGTAACGACTTTATTTATGAGCATTGGAATGGTGTTGTTATCAGAGCTGGTAACTTTGCCGCCAATCCTGATTTAACTAAAGAAGCGGTTGAAAACAATAGAACTTTGATTGCATACGGGAGATATTTTATTTCAAATCCAGATTTAGTTCCTAGATTAGCCAGTGGTTTACCACTAAATAAGTACGATAGAAACACTTTCTACAGTCTAGATTCAAAGGGTTATACAGACTATCCAACTTACGATGAAGCTATTAAGTTAGGTTGGGAATAGTTATAAATATTCATATAAAGTGGTTTTCATATTTGAGATATATATAAGCTTTTCAAGTGAATTTATAATCTTATACATTCGAGCAGAATACCTTTATTAACTCGAATTTCTCAAATACAGTTTACGATTGGGGAACAGTGCTTTGTTTTTAAACTGAATAAGTTTTCACTTTCTACCTACCCTCACATTCAATCTTAATGTTAATTTATATTACAATAAATGCTTGTCTACTTTACATATCAAAATATATTAACTAATAATTAAGCTCTCTTTTCAAATGCAGCTTTCTTATCCCATTTGGAAATCCATTCTTCAGATTCTACCTTTGGAACAAAGAATATCTTTAAAGCAAAATCAAATAATGGAATAGATGGAGTTTCCTTCTTTAAAATATCATGGAAAGTAAGTTTCTTACCAGCTTTAATCAAACCACCATTTTGAGTTTCCATAAAGGCGACCAATGTCTTTGGAGAGAAGTTTTTGTGTTCTTCGGTTTCAAACCATTCTTGTGGTCTTTGCATAACAAGATCTAATAATTCTTGAACAGTGGTTAATTCACTAACTTCCCCAATAAAATCAAACTCATTGGTGGTTGGATACATGATAATAGCTGGATAAATCATTTGAGATTCAAAATCCATTGGATCTTCTAGTTTAGCCTTGGATTCTCGAAGAAATTCAGCTGGTTCTGTGGTAGCAATAGACTTGACATTTCTTAAAGTTAAAGCACTTTCAAACATAATTTTCTTATTTTCTGCATCTTGTTTGGCCTTTAACTTAGCTTCTTCGTTGGCTTTAATATCGTTCATTCTCTTAATGATATTTTTGGCTAAGTTTTGTAAAGAAACATTAGTATCGTCAATCTTTAATCCAAAGTCAACTGTTTCTTGTGCTTCTTCTAAGTTATCTAAGGCAAGGAAAGCTTTACCCATTCTGAAGTAACATTTTAAATTTTTTGGATTTAAATTTAAAGCTTCTTTACAATCATTAATACAACGTCTGTAATTTTTCAATTCTAATTCACAAATAGCTCTATTAGAGAAAAGAGCTTCATTAATTTTAGCATCATCACATTTAACATCAATACCCTTGGTATAAAGTGTTCTTGCATCTTTATATTTCTTGGCTTTGTACATATCATTACCTTGATTTTTAAAATTACCAGCCACTTCATGCGGTTCACCTTCATAAGCTAAAGCTTTTAAAGCTTCTAATTCAGCATTTTCCCCACCATCTAATTTATTCATGAAAAATGGCATTTTATTTAATTCTTCAAGAACTTCATCCATAGATTTATCTTTAAATTCAGATAATTGTGGTGGTAAGGCAGGGTCATTTGGACCTGGAACATATTTTTGTGGTTTCTTGTATTCTTTTGACATTGTTATGGTGATGTTGGATTATGAATAATGTGCTATCTTTTTGTGTATACTTTACTTTCAAAGATAGTTTCGATATGTCAAGCTGAAATTTATATATTCAATAATTTTTTTGTTTTTTTCAACTCATCTCAAATTAAAGATTTCGAAAACAAAAGAACCTAAAGGAAAGATTGAACAAACTAGACCACAATATTACATATTAAAGAAATGTTCATGAGTTTCTTTTTTAGCTTAAATTTATTAAATTATATAGTTATTTATTTTATAAAACAGTAGGTGGGTAAGAGAGTAAGAATGGAATAGTTAATAGAATAAAAAAGAGGTTTACCTAATCTCTATATTTTTCCCAACCCTTTGGTTTTTCTAAACCAGCGGCTTCGAAATATTCTTTACCACAGGCATAATTTTGGAAAGTGAAATCATTACCTTGATCACAATCACAGTTACCGTTCTTGTAAACAACAGGATCTAATGGGCAGTTATCATATGGAACATGATGGTAACCGACATCAGAGAAGTAATGTAATTTATCTTGTGGTAGAATTAAAGCAGCAGCAATAGAATGAACTGGAGCATCACCCCATCTTTCATAGAAGAAACCACCAGCATGATCTAAGTAATCAAAATAAGCTCTGTAAGCTGGAGATCTCCATAAATTCAAATTAGCAATTTCGAAATTAGACCAGAAATGACATAAATTATAGGTTTCACCTTTATCATCGGATAAGAATTTCATTAAATTATTCTTAGCTAAATAATCTGAATGTTTCTTAAAGAAATCCATAGAGGTTTTCCATAAAGTCTTAATAGTATCTTCATATTCATGAATAGTAATGGTAAACCCATAAACTTTATCATGATCCTGCATCCATTGGAAAACGTCATAGTTGATATCACAATATAATTTGATATCTGGTTCAACTCTCCAATACCAATCGTATTCATCCAATAATGGATGTCTCCAGAAAAACCCAGATTGGTAACGACACATATGTCTATAGGATTCAGAATCACCATAGATAATATGAGACATATCTTTTCTAGTTTGGGCTGCTTTAGATTGATCAATGTAATCTGGATACGACCAATGAGCTTCTGGAATCAAACCAAATTTAACAGTTGAAGAGACTTCACTTTGAACAGTACGTTTAAACTCTTCAGTGAATGGTTCGTCATTTAAGAAAATCCAATCATATTTAAATTGTGCATTAAATCTCTTTTCAACCATTCTAATTGAATCAACTAACCCACCTAATTCAGAATTTCTGACTAAAGTAACGAAACAAGCTTTAGGTCTAGTGCCCTTGACACCTTGGAATTGATCAATAAAGGACATAGTATCAGAAGGATTTATCTTTTTTATACTAGCTTCAACAGCAGCTATTTTTTCCTTTTGTGATAATTCATGTTTAGGAGCAATGATATCAGGAGTGTTACCAGCTTTTAAAGCAGCTTCAGCATCATTCCTTTGACCTTCGGCCATAACAGCAGCAGCAGATGCTACAGTTTTCAAGACATCAATCTTATCAATACCATCAGCATCGGTACCGGTACCACTAACTTTCCTGAAATCACCATCATTTTCAATAACGTTAACCTTCTTGGTTTGAGAACCTAAATTCATAATAATGAATAAGAAGATACCCACTAAGATTGCAAATCTCACCAGTCTTTTACTTAAAAAGATTGGAGCTCTTGCCATGACTGTAATATCTTTGTTTCCGTAGAGATTTATGTGTTTATGATATAGTTTCAAATTGATAACTAAAGAAGGCTTATTCACGTAAACAAAAAATGTAGGAGTTTCTTTAATAACTCAAACTTCTTTTGAGTAGTTATATATATAAAGAGTTGCAAAATTCACTTTCTCGACGTTTTTTATTTTTTTTTCACTTTCTGTTACTTTTTTCGCGACTGGAATGTTTTTTGGCGTTTTGTTAAGTTTTCTTTTTAATATAATGTGAATTATTTGCAATAGATGATACGAAAGAGAATAGTGAACAAGTAATGGTTTATGTGCTTGGTAAGTTGTAGTCTATACTGTGTTTTTGGACAATATATATTAAACTCATAGGTAAGAAGGGTTATTATGTCTTATAACGGTATTGGGTTGAAATCTGCAAAGGGTTCTTCTACGTCGGGTCATGTACAACGATCTTTGGCTAGTGATAATGAGAAGACATCTCTGTTGAATTATAAGGCTAGAAAACAATTACAACATAAGAAGGATATTAGGAAGGGGGGAAGTGAGAATCGTATTAAGAAATTATCTCAATTGAACGGAAATAAGAATAAGGAAGTTGTTGAAGCTCGCCAATCTTTGGTCAAACATTTATCTAAGAGAGATATTGAATTACAAGTCTCGGAATTAAGGGATCGTTTTGAAGATGATCGAGATGACGGGAAAATCGATATTACTGATGATGAGATTGCTAAAAGATGTGATGAATTAAGACAGAAATTAAATAGAGAGGTTGAAGAGAAGAATAGATTATCAAATTTGTACAAGAGTAGGAAACAAAGGGCTGAAGATCAAGATCAAGAGGAGGAGGAGAAGGAACAAGAATCATAAATTAAGTAGAGTATTATCCACACGATCTTTTAGACAATACAAGAAAAACTAGATTTCGTTCGTGCCAAGGATATAATATGCTATCTTGCAAATAACCTAGTTGTCTAGTGTTCTGTTCTAACAGTAGTTACTTCTTCAAAGAGTATAACCACTTCAGTTAGTCTACTTGGATAAGTCAAAAACCCAATATATAAGCATTGATTTAACTATCCAATCATATACAAAAGTGTATATTCTCCTATATATATCCATGAATAACAAATCATATTAAATGAAGTTTATTCCAATAAATTTATAAATATAGATCTTATTAAAACTCCGCCTCTTTATCCTCTCAATCATCTATCTTCTTATCGGTTTATTCCCCCTCTTCTGAACTCATTTATTGATATTAAAAGTACGGCAGTTCCACGTCTTTTGCAACAATCACAAAAAATCAAAAATTACACAAAAAACACAATTTTTAAGATCAATTTTTAATTTTGACTCGAGATGACATCAAGATTAAGCAACTGTTTGTTTTCTTTAAAAGATAAATAACTTCATCTCATTACCCCTGTAACCCGTTAAACCATTGCTACTGTTGGTTGTCAAGAACAACAATAACAAATTACAATTGTTGATTTATTAAATTTAACGTTTTACATACTCCCCCAACTCAAACGTATTTGTGTCTGAGTAATCCACAATATCATATGAATACCAACGAACAAACAACTTTACTTCACGGATCAGATCAAAGAAGAAAGTCTTATCAATCCCTATCTCAGGTTTTGAACTATAATAAGAAGAAGATAGTCACTATGACTTGCTTCATTGTTATTCTTATTATGACTTTCTTTATTCAAATGTCCGATGGATCTCCTTTCTTTCATCATAATAACACTCTTCACGCAAACAGAAAGAGAAATGTTATCTTTTTTGTCACTGATGGGATGGGTCCTGCTTCATTATCTTTAACTAGATCTTTTAGACAATTCACTGAAGGTTTACCAATTAACGATACATTAAATTTAGATAAACATCTTATCGGTAATTCACGTACAAGATCTTCCGATTCTTTAGTCACTGATTCTGCCGCTGGTGCCACAGCATTCTCTTGTGCGTTAAAGACTTATAACAGTGCTATTGGTGTTAATCCATACAAGCAACCATGTGGTACAATCTTAGAGGCTGCTAAACTAGATGGATATTTAACTGGTCTAGTCGTCACAACAAGAATCACTGATGCAACACCAGCTGCTTTTAGTGCTCATACAGATTTTAGAGTTCAAGAAGATTTAATTGCTTTGCATCAAATCGGCGAATATCCATTAGGTCCGGTTGTTGATTTAATGATTGGAGGTGGGAGAACTCATTTTTACCCAAAGTCTGATACAAAACATAAGTATGGTACTCGTGGTACTCGTCAGGATGGTAGAAATTTAATTGATGAAGTTAAGACTAATGGGTGGCAATATGTCGGCAATCGTGATGAATTTGATCAACTACAAATGGGTCAAAACGTTTCATTACCCCTTTTAGCATTAATGGCCGATTTTGATATCCCATTTGAAATTGATAGAAATAGTTCCATTCATCCATCTTTAGAAGAACAAACAGTTACAGCGTTGAATGCATTAAATGATGCTAGTAAAGATTCTGATCATGGGTTTTTCCTTTTAGTCGAAGGTTCAAGAATTGATCATGCTGGTCATCAAAATGATCCAGCCGCACAAGTTAGAGAGGTTCTCGCCTTTGACAGAGCTTTTAAAGCAGCAATGGATTTTGCTGACAATACTGATGTCGAAACTATCTTAATCTCTACCTCTGATCATGAAACTGGTGGATTAACTATTGCTAGACAAGTCACTAAAGAATATCCAGAATATATTTGGCTACCACAAGTATTAGCTAATTCTTCTCATTCAGGTGAATATACTAAGAATAAGATTATTGAATTTTCAAAAAGCTTGAACAAGGATGATGTAGAAGAAAAAATTAAGCAAAAAATTAAATTCATTAAGAAAGAAATTCTTGAAAGAGATTTAGGCATTTTGGATTATACTCAAGAGGATGTTGAAATCTTAGCTCGTGCTAAGACTGCAGATGTGATTCAAGATAAGATTAATGATATGATCTCATTTAGAGCACAAATTGGTTGGACTACCCATGGTCATAGTGCTGTTGATGTTAATATTTATGCATACACTAATAAACAAAATACATGGTATGATATCTTAGATCATTTACAAGGTAATCATGAAAATATTGAAATTGGTCAATATATGTCAAATTATTTGAATCTTGATTTAGGGAAAGTCACCAGCATGATCAATGAAACTGAACATTCTCCAACTCTCAATGTTAAAGATTTAGAGAAAGGTTTGATTTATGATGATTATCATCATAAATTGATTAACAACAATTAAAACTGTTCATATGCATTTGTCCCCTATGTTTTATTTTATCAAGAATGGCTTGCTAGTCGAATTATTTTTTATCCATGTCATATGAGTAACAGCAATTGATTTTTTTTTTCTATTTCCAATTGTCATTTCATTTTCCATTTTGTAGTATTTTCTGTTACCATATTATATTATTATATTGTATTGTATTACCTTTTTTTTAAAAAAAAATATATACATAAATAATTTATTCAATACTATGTTATATTCATTAATTAAATAATTTTAAAATTAACTCATATAAATGGCATAATTTGGTAACCCGTATGCTTGATATCCTAATCTCTTAGCCATCTTAGTGAAACCTTCAGTTTCTATTAAATTATAAAATGGAAAACTTGGGAACATTGCGCCATCTCTATGAATATCAGATTTAATCAGGGTACATGCAGTACTAACTGAGTCTAATTCCATTTCGGTTAATGGAGAAGAATTTATATCATAAAATTGTTTCATTAATGGTCTATCTGTATCTTTTTTAGAGACACCCTCGATTAAAATATCATTTTTGTTCAAACCATTGAAAATGTTCATGGATACTTGACTATTAACCCAATTATTTAATGTATCTGGATGGAAAAAATCATCTTGATCTTTACCATTACCCGTGTCTTTTCTTCTAAGTATATTTGTTGTTAAGATTGGTTTTGCATGATTAGTTAAATCTTGAATTAATGAAATAGGTGTCTTTACTACTCTACCATCAAGCCATAAGATCCAACTTACTTGCGAACTTAATGTGGCAAATAATAATTCATTTTTCATTAATGCCATATATTTTCTTTTATGAATTTCTAAATTTAGATTTGGATCACTTGATAAGAGTTTATCGTCATCTTGTGAAGGGTTGTTTGTATTGGAAGCTGTCTCTTCCAATAAGATAGTAATCTTTTTAAATTTTTCCTCCTTTTCACCCTTTTGAATCTTGGAGACTGTATCGTATAATTTTTTCAAGATGGTTTCATAATTACCTTGACGAGAAACCATAATCCCTAATTCAATATTTTCTCTTGGGTAAGTTAATTCTTGTAAATTTGTCCAATAATCTTGATTAAATTTATCCATGACGGTTAAGATTAACACTTTATGACTATATTTGATTGAATCTGGATCATTATTAAGTAAATTCAAATTATAATGTGTAATGGCAATATTACTATTAATATCATCAAATTTTTCATTTTCATTATATGTATATTTTGGACGTTTATAATTACTATTATATGTAAAATATGGAGTTCCCTCTCTTTCTAAAGACCATTGACCATTGAATAATTCCATTATATGTGGGATATTTGTTAACCCAATTATTGGATCATTATATTTGTATATTATTAAGGAAGTAGAAAGTAACACAAAACAAGTCAACCCGCCTCTAATCCAACTGAATATGCTAGCCAGTAACATTTCTTCTAATTTATCTTCCTTTGTGGATATCTTGTTGCCAACCCAAAAATTCTTTTGAACAGATCTTTGTTTTTGAGAGTTCAACAATTATTAAAGTCTTATATGAAAATAGAGAAAAAAGCATTCTTTGCCTGAAATATTACAACAGGAGTACTTTTTGACGTAATCGCCCTCGAGAAAGCAAAAAAATAAAGAAAAAAATGCAATAAAAATCTCAGGAACACAATAGCAAGCAGTAAATAGACACAAACAATAGTGTCTATTGTTCAACTTTCGTGAAGTGATAATTCTCCGAGAATGGAAATAATGCAAATATTGAGAACTATAAATAAATAAATTAATAAATAAATAAATAAGAAAGATGATTAAACGTAATATCATTATAAATTATATACATGTGGGAATTAAGGAGTATGTCTACTTCTTGGAGAGTTCTAAGTTTTCATTCCAAATCTTGTTACATATACTTAAGAACATATCTTTATCCAAGGCATCATTTTGTGGGAATTCAAAAGTGAAAATATTATTCACAATTCTAATATCACCAGTGATCATATTAACTTCTTGTTTTGGATCACTGTTGGTGTTGGTGGTGGTGTTGTTGTTGTTGTTGTTGTTGTTGTTGTTGTTGTTGTTGTTGTTGTTGTTGTTGAATTCTAATACATCTTTCACATGTTCTTCATTCCCCGCTTCCTTTTTCATTTGATTTTCTTCTTCTACTGCTGTTGTTAAATTAGAATATGGTGGTGTATGGTATATATAAGGAGGAGGATACGGTATCATATAACCTGGGGGAGGAAAACCATATGGACTATAATAATGTGAATTTAATTCTGAACTTGGCGGACCAGCCATTATCATATGAGGTGGTATAGTGGTTGGATATGGATAAAAGGGGTTATATGGATACATCGTAGGGGGTGTGAATTCGTTATTATTATTATTATTATTATTATTAAAATCATTTGAAGTCTTTTTCTTGTAATAAGAGTCAATATTTTTATTCATTTGTTGCTCTTGTAAAGAAGAAGGAGATTTACTATTATTTCTACCTGGAAAATGTAAAATATTTGGTGGTGCACTCTTTGCAATATTTGAATTACTACTACCACTACTACTTAAATATTTTAATCTATTATTTGGATTAAATTTCTTTCTTGTTGTTGTAGAGGTAATAATATCATTATTATTATTATTATTATTATTATTATGAGTTTTTTTATTAGCTGATAAGTTTAATGGTGGTGGGATTTTCTTTCTTTTCAATGATATAGAACCTCTACTACTTGAATTAAAATTTGAGGATGTTGTAGATGAAGCGTTTGAAGATAGATTTGTTGTTGAATTTGATAATTCAAAACAGATTGATTGAGGTAATTTTTCAATAGAATCAACAGTCTTCAATTTAGGAGGTTCCACGGTTTTGACTTTATCAACGATTTCTTCATTACCATGAATAGTAGAAATAATCTTTCTTTGATCATTTTTAATTGCATTAGATTTATCTATATTTGATAACATTTCATTAGTTAAATTATCTTTAGTTAATCCAGGAGAGGCACATAAAACACCTAACTGATACAACCTTGAATGATTATCCTTGCTAGTACTATTACCTACCGTATCTGTTTTATTATTTTCAGAGATTTCTTGTGATACAATTTCACTTTCTTTAGTAGACGGAGACATATTTGAGAAGAACTATATGTATTTTATTCGTTATTATTTTGATTTAAAATGATAATAAAATAGGGTTTAATCACATCTATCGTTCCTTATGAAAAGAATATATAAAAGAAGGTTATTATTGAAGAATGTATGCTAGTGCTTTAATTATAATATGACAATCATAATAGTAAACATTATTTCTCCATATTAATTTTTTTTTTTCAAAATCTCACCTCAATAAAAAAAAAACATGAAAAAAAATACGCGCACAGAAAATGTGGAATTCGATATTCTTGAAGCCATTTTTTGAGCGTTCCGCGTGATAACTTGATGAGTTAAGCAAAGTTCAATAAACTTGTTCGTTTAGGATGGTGATAATGATTATGATTCAGTGGAGTTGGTTGTCCCTCATGTTGTCAGATACAAAGATTTGGAATATTAAATTACTTGATGAATTTTTAGCAATTATTCTCGTGAAATTGACACATAATATATTAAGGCATCTAGATCTTTATTTCATTATATAATATGATATGACGTATATTCTCAACAAGTCTAGAGTTAACCAATTATATTTTGTAATAAAATGATTAACTGACCTAACCTTTCAGTCCCTTATTGATCGATCTTTGTCAGAAATTTAAATCTGTCATCTTACTTTACTTTTAGGAGTTTAGTTAGACAAGGTAATGTTTAATGTTTAATGATAACCTTTAATGTGACCAAACCGTTATATCCGTTTAAATTATATATAGTATACTATAATGTATTATAAAGCTTATTAACTTAAACTTATCATGGCGTTAACAGTTAATCTCCGGTCACTAGTGGAGAAATAACAAATTTTGAAATTAAGTATTGGAGAAATCAACAAAATAAAGGTAGTTTCTTAAGGGATACTATGGGAAAAGGACTAGAGTATATTGGGTTTTATTAGGTAATGACACTATATTGACATTATATTGTTAGTTAATGATGAGGATAAAGGGATTTTGTGCAACGGAGTTATCGAGAGGTAATTTTATCTTGAAACGTATATAAGTGCAATAAGTGTCTTGCTTGATATTAGAAGGTTAGTTTCTCTTCTCTTTCTGAGTAAAGTATAGCCAATAACAAAAACCGAAATAAAACAAATTCCCTTAATACATAATGACTATTAACAACAAGAATAACGAAGATAAAACTAACGCTTCGGATGTTAGACAAGACAGAATTGTCACAAACTCTTTAGGTAATCCAATTAATGAACCGTATGCTACTCAAAGAGTAGGTGAATATGGTCCATTATTAATGCAAGATTCGAATTTACTTGATTCTTTGGCACATTTTAACCGTGAACGTATTCCAGAAAGAAATCCACATGCTCATGGATCTGGTGCTTTTGGTTATTTTGAAGTAACTGATGATATTACTGATATTTGTGGATCTGCAATGTTTGACAAAATTGGTAAGAAGACTAGATGTTTAACTAGATTTTCAACTGTTGGTGGTGAAAAGGGTTCTGCTGATACTGCAAGAGATCCAAGAGGCTTTGCTACTAAGTTTTATACTGAAGAAGGTAATTTAGATTGGGTTTATAATAACACTCCAATTTTTTTCATTAGAGATCCGTCTAAATTTCCTGCATTTATTCATACACAAAAGAGAAATCCACAAACAAATTTGAAAGATGCTAATATGTTTTGGGATTTCTTAACTACCCCAGAAAATCAAGTTGCTATTCATCAAGTTTGTATCTTGTTCTCTGATCGTGGTACTCCTTCTTCTTACAGAAAGATGAATGGATATTCTGGTCATACGTATAAATGGTCAAATAAAAAGGGAGATTGGCATTACGTTCAAGTTCATATGATTACTGATCAAGGTATAGAAAATTTTAATAATGAAGAAGCAGGCGAAATGGCTGGTAAAAATCCAGATTATTGTACTGAGGATTTATTTGATCATATTGAAAAGGGTGATAGCCCATCTTGGACAGTTTATATTCAAACAATGACTGAAGAAGAAGCTAAAAATTTCGAATTTTCTGTCTTTGATTTAACCAAGATTTGGCCACATAAAGAATTCCCTTTGAGACGTGTAGGTAAACTAGTATTAAATGAAAACCCAACAAATTTTTTTGCCCAAATCGAACAAGCAGCTTTTGCTCCAAGTAATACAGTTCCATATCAAGAAGCTAGTGCAGATCCTGTCTTACAATCTAGATTATTTGCTTATGCTGATGCTCATCGTTACAGAATTGGTCCAAATTATAATCAAGTTCCAGTTAATTGTCCATTTGCCTCAAAATTTTTCAATCCATTAATTAGAGATGGTCCAATGAATGTTAACGGTAATTTTGGCTCTGAACCAAATTATTATTCTACCCAGACCAATTACAAATTTATTCAACAAGATAAACCAATTCAACAACATCAAGAAGTTTGGAATGGTCCTGCTCTTCCATACCATTGGGCAACATCAGCCGGTGATATTGATTTCAAACAAGCCACTGGTTTATATCAAAAAGTTTTATCTAAACAAGAGGGTGCCCAAGAAAGATTGGCACATAATGTCGGTGTTCATGTCGCTGGTGCATCAAGTGAAATTCAAGATAGAGTTGTAGCTATGTTTACTAGAGTTGATCCACAGTTAGGCCAAGCAATTAGACATGAATGTGATCAAAAAATGAATGAGGTGAAGGTGTCCAGATTGTAGTGAAATATTGCGCAATCCATGTAATGATGTTAAACGTTTAAATTAAAATAAAAAGTCGAAAATCTTCAAAAAAAAAATAATTCATATCAATTATTAATCTATTTATTTAATTATTTATTTGCTAAAATATTTATTTTTTGTTACTTAAAAATTTAATACATATTCTTTACTGTTTATCTTATTTGGACTGGCTTTGTAGAGAGGATTTTGTAGTTTGTCTTTATTCGTTTCTTAAATTGTGTCATAAGTCCCATTTTTTAAAAACGAAGGTCAATTTTTTATAAAAGAGAAAGGTGCAGACTAAGAAAAGGGAGGTATCATTTAAATTACACTTTCATTCCCTGATACATACAAGTATGCATACACATTAGCAACATGTCCAAACTACTAAACAATTTACAAAAGGAATATGATAAATTATATTACTCTCAAGATGTTCCAAACGCATCGAATTTACAAAAATGTTTAAAAGAAACTCATGAATTTAAGAATCAATTAAAGAAATTGAAAGCACATTTAAATAAGAACATTCAAGAGCAGGAACATTTGTTGACTCTTGGACCAGATGATCCATCTAACTCCCCTGAAACTAATGAAAAGATATCTAAGAAAAGAACTTTAATTCAAGACAAATTGAATAAAACTGTAAAATCATGGAATCATTCAATTAAGAAACAATCTAAATTTACATATCAGCAATACGGTAGATTTAACAAGAATGCATTAAATCAATTGAAGAATTTTGATTTGGATGAGATTTATAAAAACAAAATTGCAAAGGATAATATTAAATTCATCGATGAAGCTATTGGATTCCATATTGCTAGGTATAATATTGAAAATTTGCCTGTTGAATATGAGGGGGGCAATGGAGAATCTAATATTATTCAATATTTACAAACTGTCTATGGTATTGACAACAGCATAACTTATATCTTTTTGAAGATGGGTCAGATTGTTTATGATTTGAACCATTATAAATTTGATAGTTGCATCGATTGGATTAATACAATCGAACACTCAGGAGACCAAAGTACTGATACTGTTAACTGTGATTTAAAACTTGAATTATTTATCTTGAGTGGGTTGAATAAAATTAAAAATGGTGAATCATCAATCGAGGTCTGTAAATATATCTTCAATAATATTCCACATGAGGTTATGATTTCTAAAGAAACAATAGAATCAAGTTATACACAAACCATAACTAAGTTAATGTATAAATTAATGTTAGAAGAACAATTAGATGGGATTGATGCCATTATTGAAGAAAGATTAACTTCGTGTATCAACATTTTCACTAAGGAATACTGTTTGCATAACAATCTTTCTATTGAGTCTCCATTATTCTTAATTGTATTAAGTGGTATCATATCATTCCAGTATTTTATAAAATATAACCAAATCAGAGCATTATCTCATGTAGGTTGGACTACGGAAAATGAATTACCCTTTGATGTAGATTTGCCCAATTTCTTATCTCATTTCCATCCAGTTTTCATTTGTCCAGTTTTAAAGGAAGAAACCACAAAGGAGAATCCACCTTATTCATTAGCTTGTCATCATATTATTTCAAAGAAAGCTTTGGATAAATTATCTAAGAATGGTAGTTTATCATTTAAATGTCCATATTGCCCTGTTCATACCACTATAATAAAGACAAAGAAAGTTAATTTTGTAATGCTATGAATGTGTTTATATTATAATTTAATGTATATAATATCTATGCTAAGTTGCCGTTGTGTTTATCATTTATATATTCAATAAAAAAGAAATAAACCCTTTTGGAATTATCTATCTTCTTGTTTTCTTAATAAAATCACCATTTTCAATAGTACCTGAAGATGCACCATTTTCCCCCGTTAACCAGCCAGGTACTTTATCTACGTCAATCAATTCTTGATCGCATAATTGATGTAACCCACCGAAGACATCAGAACCATGAAATTTGAATCCAATGGAAATATCATGGTTGGGATCTTTTAGTTGAAATGAAACCTTAGATACTGGCTCTTGGGACTTGTAATGGTTAGGGTATTCTGAAGAACCTTTAAATTTCAACATTGATTTCATTAAAGTATCATCTTTTCTTATTTTCTTACCCTTCATAGAACCGTGATCATCAATATTATTTAGTGGAGAGACTTCAAATTTTCCATCGCCATATTGTGACCATCTGCCTAATACATTATCATTTCTTGAGGTACCACAAACTTGTAACACTTTTGTTATAGACTTTATTGATTCCTTTGGAGGTTCATTTCTTTTGAATTGGATTGTGTATGGTGAGGCATCTGACAATATTCTTTTGAAGGTTTCTAAAATTAATGTGGACGTTGGATCTTCCCCTGCTGTGTGTATTATAAATGGTAATTCTTGATCATCTAACAATGCAATATAATAAGGAGATCTGGATAGTAATTTATGTTTTCTATCATGATGGTGAGTAGTAGATCTTTCAAAAAATTGTAGCCTAATATACTCTACACCTTGTTGTGAATCATGTCTTGAAGAAATATACGTCAAGTAATAATTTGATAATTGGTTAGTCAACTCAGATAAAATATGTGGAATATTATAATGAGGTCTAATCTTTTCAGTAGATGATTTATACATTGTCATTGAATTCCATTTGAATCTTGAAGAATGTGCTATCAGTATATTAAAATCGATATCACTTAATTGATAAAGATTTAACCCGTGAGGCCAATATCTGGTCAAAATAACTGTGGAAATGGTTCTCCTATTTCTAGCATCGAATTTAAAATCTAATTGTAATGTTTCTGACGTTAGATGTCTAAGTTTCCTATTCGATGAACCAAATTTTTCATACCAGTCTATGATTAAATCACTTTGAATCTTTTCAGATAACTTTCTCAGCAATCGAAGTTCTGTATCTTTAGTAAAATTGGGGATATAATCATCATCTAAAGACATGTCTCTAGGTTATATATATAGTTCAGTGTGTGTATGTAGTTTGTATTTGTTTTGTGATGCAATTTGACATCGCTATATTTACTCTTCTATTATTCTATTTATTTTTTTCAATGTTTACCAAAAATTCAAGATCTCTTGTTACCTTTCAAAATTTAAGGATTATATGACAGTAAATAAATCCTTCAAGATGCAAAGCAAGCAAAGTCAATTCTTCTGTATAACAGTGATTGAAACCCCGAGTTGCCGTAACTCAGTCCCTGGGGCCCCAACTTCTTGCTTCCAATTCACGGAGTGGGAAAGTGTCTTTTAAAGTAAACAAAAGACAAGGTGAGCTTTGCATAACAAGATTTCGGTAACTTTAAATTCGTTATTGCACGTTATATTTTTTTTACACAGTTTTGATGTTAATAAAAGTCACTAGCAATTAAGAGCAAAATTAGTTTGTAACAAAGAAGGGGTGTTACAAATTTGACTTGTTAAGACACTGGGGTGTGCATCGATTTTTGTAAGAATATATAAGTGTGTAAGAAACTGTTTATTTTTATAGGTTTAAACTAGTAGAAGATAGGTTTTAGGAAGAAATAAGGAAACTAAAACAAGAAAGTAAGGGTGTATCAACAACTCAGAGACAAATATAAAATGAGAGACGAGGATAACACGTTTTTGCATCAAGCTGCAGAAGCTTTGATTGGTGAATCACAAAGTTCTCAAATTGATCCAACTATTAATGAGCTTTTGAAAAGGTTAAACCTTTTAAAGACAAATCAATTAGAAGTACTCGATTTGAATAATGGGTCTGATGTTCCTAGAAGTAGTAATGGATACTTATCTAAAGTGTTGGACTTATTAAAACAAGAGGAAATTAATGGACTTCCGAGAGCTGTTTTAGGTTCCAGTCCAACGGTAGGTATACCAAAACTAAGTCAAAAACACAACACTAAAGTAAAGATTGAGAATATTATTCAGCATACAGATAATAACAATAGTATAAGTAAGAAGCGAAACTATATTAAAACAAATTCAACGGAGGATAGACCTTACAAATGTAATGATTGTCATTTAGCCTTTTTCAGATCCTCAGATTTAAGAAGACATGAAAAGATTCATTTACCTGTTCTGCCTAATGTTTGTCCCCAATGTGGTAAAGGTTTTGCACGTAAAGATGCATTGAAAAGACATTTTAATACATTAACCTGTAGACGAAATAGAAACAAAATGTTAAGTTTACAGAAATTAGATCCAAAAGCTACAATAACTCCAAATTAGTATCTTAGAGTAAAGAAAACATCATATATTCAAAAAATCCAACTGAAATCATTTCATCTATTCATTTAATGTCATTACTAATAGATGAAACGGTTTTTTAAACATAAATTCAGTAAAAGGGATACACTTTTTTTATAAGTACACATATATTAATTTACATTATATTATATTATATACTATATAAAATGACAGTAATGATTTATTATTAAAAAATATGTAAGAATGTCATTAAAGGGAAAATGATAAAAAATAAATAAATTCAAAAAGTATTAATATTTGAGTTTTGTTTATACTAATTAATTTATTCGACATCAGCATCGAAAGTTTGACCTTCAACTAATTCTGGGATAGCTTCATCCTTAGCTTCTTCACCTTCAGCACCTTCAACGTTGGCACCAGCTTGTTGAGCACTTTGTAATTGGTTAGCTAATTGAGCTAATTGAGCTAAAGAACCAGTATCCATTTGAGAAATAATACCTGGGAATAATTCTTGAATAGCCTTTTCTTGTGGAATACCGTAGAAGACAGAGGTGTTGTGTTGTGGAACAGTTTGAACACCAACCTTGTTGAAATGTAAAACCTTACCATCTTCCTTGAAGAAGTTAGCTTCAGCAACGTTGTCAATGGTGACAGCATGGAACTTAGCTAATTGAGCTTGTAATTTGGTGTCATCCTTTTGACCGTTAGCAGTAGAGTTAGTCTTCTTGGTTAACTTTCTTCTGGTACCACCGATCTTGTTCTTGGCAGATAATTTTTGTAATTTGGCTAATTTTTCTTGATCAATTGGCATGGTTATATATATTTATGATGGGTATTACTCGGTGAGTTAGGAAAACAAGATAGCTATAAGATAAAATAAAATTACGAGAAGGGCTTTAACAAAAACACTCAAAGCTTCTTAAAATGTGTTGTCGTTGGTGGTTAATGTTAAACGTTTAAGTGAAAATCGAATGGTTGGAACTTTTCCAAAAATTGCTTGCCGTGAAAAAAAATTGTTGCGTTTACAGAGTGTCGTGGAAGATGATATTGAAAATGATTGTGTGTCACAATCATACAATAAAATATCTAATAATAAATGATAGATTTATACAAAATAGACAGTAGAGCAAATGATAATAAATAATGCATTTTTATTTTATCTATATTGGTATATATGTATATGTATTTTTACAAACATGCACATTATGAGATTTTTTTTTAGTTTATTTATATTTATCGATGGAATTGCAACCAAGTCATACGTTATGTTTATATTACAAGTGGTTTACTGTAAACTCGACTATTTCTTGTTTCTCTTAAAAAGACCCCCGAATCCCTTCTTGGATTTCTTCTTGTCTTTACCCTTCTTATCATCATCATTAGTAGATTCAACATTTGTGGTAGGTTCAGCGACATTAGAAGTTGGTATTGGAGAATTAGCAGCACTACCTTGGCCAAATGCATGACTTATCACGACAGGAGTAGTGGAAGAACTTTGACCTGGAGTGGCAGAAGCACTGTTACCAAATTGAATTGGCTGTGGAGGTTGTGGAGTGTTACTATTATTATTATTAGCACTATTGTTAAATTGTAGAACATTATTTGTGGAACCGTTATTTGAACCAAATTGAATTGGTTTCGTGGTTGGTTGTGTGTTCAGTGGAGCTTTAACTGGTGTACTCATAGCACCGATATTAGTGCTACTACTACTGTTATTCATACCAAATGGAGCATTTCTGTTTGGTTGTGGCATATCAATACCTAAACCTTGTCTAGAAATAGCACTAGTATCCATCATATTGTTGTTTAGGAAGTTAGTACCATGGGTAGGCATAGAACTGATTCTTCTACCACCAGAATTCACAACATTACTTTGAGCAGCAACATCGTTGAAACCAATACTAGAGGCATTACCTATTGCTGGCATATTACTCCTTCTATTCTTTCTACTTGTTGGTTTAATTGGATGAGAACCAAATGATGATTTGGATTGTAAAATTGGGAACCCATCGTTCATATCCATTGGTGGGCTTAACCCTGACGAAATTGGATCAACAAATCTAGCAGAACTAGCATTTGGTAAAGTTGGAGTGTTATGGTTTGATTTAGATAAATTACCACTACTTAAATTATTATGATTGTATGGTAATTGTTGTGGTTTAATGGTATTTTGTTGAGTGAAAACAGGAGAGATATTTTGTGGAGGAGAAATTTGAGAAGTTGGATTATTTATGTGTAATGGTTGTTGTAATTGTTGTTGTTGTAACTGTTGTAATTGTTGTTGTTGGTATGCAAATTTCTTTTCTAATTCCATTTCTTTTCTTTTTAATTCAATTTCTTTATCTAATAATTCCTTTTCTTTATTAACAAAGGATGTATCTTGATTGACAGAAACATCATGTTCCTTAGTATTACTTTCCACTGGGATAACTTCTTGAGGAGGAGGAGTGGTGGTATCAATTTCATTTGATAAAATTGGGGTATCATTAGTTTTCATATTAGAAAGTTTATATGTTAAATCATTAATAATTTGATCCTTTTCAATAAGTTGTCTTTCATTGTTTTGTTTTAATTGTAAATTAGTATCCTTTAAGATAGTAACTTGAGTTTGTAAATCTTTCAAATTAATACTATTTTCTTGGAAATCATCTTGTAAAGATCTATAATCGTTAAATATAGCTTGTTTTTCGTTAGTGATCTTATAAATAGTTTGTTTTAATTGATCTAATTTATCAACTCTAATAAACCAAGCAGATTTTTCTTTATTTATATTACTGTATTGAACCATAACGGTGTATAAGAATTCTAAATATGGAGTTTTAATATCATGATCATCAGCTAATAAGATTGGTTGCAATAATAATAAATCAAGATTTAAATTTGAAGTAAAATTATTTTGAAAATTATAAATTAATTGTGGAGTGGTTTTAGATTCAATATAATGTGTTTTCCAAGTATTAATAATATGATTTTCATTATCTGTATTAGTTGTTAATTTAGTATTTGTACTCTTAGCCACGGTTAAGATTTCAGTAATTAAACCCGAAATCAAAGGTTTAGCTAAGATTTCATTTAAAAATTTATTAATATTAGATTCTTGGAAAAGAATCATTAATGGATCCAAACAAATGGATGAAATGGCTCTTGACCATTGTTCAGAAACAAATTTAATTGGATTCATCTTTAAAGTAGAAATAGTATCTTTGGGGAAAATTTTATTAAAAGTAGCTTCTAAATTTTTCAAATTAATTAATACAGATTCATTATATTTTGGTTTTGATTGTTTTGATTTGGAAGAATATGAACTTTGACCTAAGATAATTGATGGATTCTTTTCAGAAATTTTGGTAATAAAATTTTCTTGTTTATATTTATTTGAATCTAATTCACGAATATCATACGATGATAAGATAGAAAACACATTAGCATGATTTGTATTAATAAATGATTCTAATGGTAAAAAACCAGAACTCTCGATTAAGATTGAAGTACTTTGTTTATTAATAACAGATTCTAATAAATGAGGTATAGTGGTTAATTCTTTTAAAGTTGAAGCACTTAATATAATTAAATCAAATTTAATATCATGAGAAACATGTTTTAAACCTTCAATTAAATTTTTCAAAGATGTAAAATGGTTATCTAATGAATATTTAACATTACCATAATTTTCAGTATCAACTTCAAAAGTATTAGATTTAATATCACTAACATGAAATAATTCAATATTTTTAATGGATTGAAATCTAGATGTATAGAATTGAATATTTGGGTTATTACCTAATAATAAGACTTTCATTTCTTGGACCATTTTGTATTATTATATTTTGCTTAATTATTTCAATGTGTCAAAACGATGTTATAAAAAATTAATGCAATAGTGTCCTTTCAGCAAACAAAAAAAAAGCAAGTGGATAAGGCGAATATGTAATATAGTATATTCAGTTATAGAAGCAAAGCTCTGATATTGAATCAATTCTTCTAACTCTTTGCAATTGAATGTTATTTGTTTACTATGTAACTTATTTATTTACTTGTGTATAATTTTTTTTTTCACTAAGCAAATATTTGTTTGTTTGTTTGTTTTTCCGTGAGTTTAGCGTTAAAAAAAATCGGCGAAATTTCACAATGAACACAGAGAAAGAAGTGAAAAAACAACAAAAATACAGTAACAAAGCCTAGTTTTAAAATGTGATGAACAGAATTAGTCAAGTAATAATAGCATTGGAATTGAAGAACTCTCCAAATTCTAAACAAGAATATATATTGAACGAAAACAAGAAAGCAAACAAAAACAACAACAAAAAATAGCAACCGCTACGTAAACTTCATTCAGTTATTATTGGACCTGATAATATTTGTATTGTGTAGACCATCCCAATTAGGAAAAACATGCAACATGAAAAAAGCACGCAAATGCAAGAATTGTTGGTGGCAAATTGGTATTATTATTGTTTGTTAAAGTTAAACAACTACAGATTTATTCAGAGTTTAGCTTTATCTGTTTGTTTTGATTGGGAGTAACAACTGTAAAAAAGTTTAAAACATGTAAATAATGAGAAATGACTTGGAAATTTCAAGTTGGAATGGGGAAATAAGATGTTCAATTCAGGACTACAATATTACTGATTCTGTTATTTTATCTCTTTATGCTTTGTTATGTATATTATATTTTAATGACGTTTACTCGGAGCGGAAATAAAAAAATCTGTCCTGTCATAAGAAGGAGGAAGCATTGATAAAAAGACAAGCATGTCAGATTTTATCTTATCGTCTTGAGATGGCTGTAGTAACATATATTATATACGGTTTTAATGGATAAATTTGGCTCTTCTTTCCTGATAAATTCTTGTAATGTAACTACTGGATTGTTATAAAAGTAGATCATTTGAAAAAATGTCACCTGCAAATAAATCTAAAAGGGAAATCTCTGTAAAAGCAAACATTAATCTAACAAATAAAATAATCAAGAGTCTAAGAAGTAAAATAATACTAAATCAATATATCGAATTAAGCAAATTTTATACCCAAATCTTATATTAGATAGATAAACAAATTACAACACAATTTTTATAGTAATAGATGGATATGATCACTTTAAAAGATGAAAAACAGATTAATAAGTAAAAGTGAAAAGATCTAACCATTAAGGCCTATAAACAGTGTAATAAGTTTTGTAACAGTAGTAAAAAATGTGATGTATCCAAATGTTACAATGATAATTGTTGGAGTCGCTACATTCATTCTTTAAAAAAAAGAAAATAAATTAAAAAAAAATTGTATTGGTGAAACATTCAGGACCAATTGAATCAATACATTGCATCAATGTAATCAATTAAATGTTATACGGTTTCTTTGTAAAGGGGGAGAAAGTTTACTTTTAAGAATGAACTTAATTGTACTGAAGACAAAATCAACAAAATACGCACTTTTTATATGAAATTTTTCTTTTTGATTTTTCAATTTTTTTTTTTTTATCAACTTTAAATCGATGAGTTTGACATTGTTTATGTAGTTGAAAAGGTTAAAATCAAAAGATTAAGAAATATCAAACATACTCCAATCACATATAACTTTACTGTTTTTGAAGAGGTGGAAATTGATAAATTAGGAACGTTAAATGATATAAATTTGACTTTTCACTCAAAACATTTAGACAATATACCAAGTTTTCATATAAAATATAAAAGATGGGTTTTGCTGTAATTGGTTATCCAACAAAGAGAAGCACCCATCGTTTGATGGAAGATCAACTTCCATCTAAATTACGTAGTAAAAAAGATAATAAAAAGTATAAACGTGAAGTAGAGTTGAAAATAAAAAAGGAAAAAGAACTTCGAAGAAAAGTGGAACGAGAAAAAGCTAGAAGACTTAGATTGAAACAAATGGCGATTACACCAGAAGAAAGGGCCCGAATTGAAGCCAAGAAACAAAAACAATTGGAGAAATTGAAAATTATCCAAGAGAAATTAAGAATTAGAGAGGAGGCTAAAGAGAAAGCTAGAATAAAAGCACAAAAATTAGCTTTAATTAAGGAAAGAAAAGCTGATTTTAAGAGACGTAACATACCTCGTCTAACAGTTATTATGGATAAACATGTTACAGATGAAGTACAAAACAGAAAATATTTACCTATAGCTCATTATGGAATATATGGGATTCGACAATGGACCCCTAAGGAATTAAACAATGAGAAATATCTTGAGTTGCAAAAGAAAACTATTTCTTCAAACGAATCCACAATAAAAAATATTAACTCAATTGAAACAGAGGTTAAAAAGAGATCCAGGGAACATAATGAAGATGTTGAAGCAGGAAATTTACCCAAGTTAAAGAATCATAAGAAATCAAAGAAGGATAAGAAAGCAAAGAAAGATAAGAAAAAGAAGAAGAAGGATAAAAAACAGAAAAAATCCAAGAATAGACCTGTTGAAGAATTGGTAAATCCACAATATAACGAGGTGGAAAAAGAAAATCATAGTGATGATATGGACACAATTATTGATCCAAATTTTAATATGGAAACAATCCAACCAGTTAAATCTGCACCTCTTAGTGTAAGTCCTAGTAAGAAGAAACAAAATAAAATTGAAAACAAATTACCTTCCGAATTATCATTATCTAATCTACCACCTGAAGTTATTCAAAAGGTTTTTGTCTTTTCATTTGCTAATTACAATATGTTATTAACAAATAAATATCTGAATCATTGTTTGACGTTATCAGACCATTTATTAGAGAGAAATTTGTACGAAAATTATTTGTTTACCATAGATGAACAAGCTAAAGAAGATGATCATGAAAATAGGGATACACTTACAAAGAAATATTTGAATGTAAGCCTTTTCAAAGACCCTGTCATGACCAAATACTTCATTAGAAAATTTAATAATGTAAAGAAGTTATTTAATAATTTTATTACAGACAAAGTACTTGCAGATGGAATTGAATCATATTCTTTGCCCTCTTTACCTCATGTTTTTTACCTGGACTATATCCATTCTTTTTTCGATAATCCAAAATTTTTAAAGTATATCTTTCTAAAATTTGAAATCCATGTTGACACGCTAGTGGATCATATAATAAGTTGGTTTTTTACACAAACACATTATAAAATTGATGATTTCTTAAAGGTTATGGATAACATAAAAGAATATTGTCAAGAGTTGGATTATCTAAAAGAAAAGATAAATTTTACAGCACACCATCTAGTAACCATTTTAGAATGTTTATTTCTCGGGAAGGAAGATAATCCGTCTAATCATATCGAGTTTTTCCATGGTATATCATCTATAGTTGACGATTTTAGTACATTGTCATTAATGGAGCTGAAAATTAAATTTGTTGATATTTACTTGTTGACATTTTACAAATTTCCATCTCCTGAAAATGAAACCACAGATTCTGATATAAATGTAATCTTGGATGACTCATTATTATGGAGTTGCTTGAGAAAGATCTCAAATATTGAATTATTAGATATGTTTGTGGCTCGTGGTGTCAGACCATCTTATGGAGAAATCATTTAATAAAACATTGTTTCTTCCAAATAATTATTAATATTATTCATTCTTATTTAAATTGCATACGTATATAATTCATAAAACCAAATAATTACATCATATTTAACCGTCAAAATGATCCTTGATTGATGATTAATTCCAATGATTATACTATATACTTGTTTTCATGGTATGATTTTGTTATTTGTGTCATATCAGGCTACTTGTTTATTATATTTTATTTAAAAGAACGGAATTAAATGGTGCGCCCGGAGATAACGCCGACCAAAATAGCGGGGTTGAAGTCGACGCAAAAGGGAATCGAATGAATAAACCCATTGAAACCAAACGTAAGCTCCTATTCCATTAGGTAATACAGTTAAAGGATTGTCGCATTGATGATACGATATTTGATAAGTTAATGCAAATTTGGGACTTACAAGGGGGATAGAAATAACATTTCTTAAAGCAGTGCTGAAAATAACAAGATTTTTCATTTAATTGTACTCTCGAAGAATCTTTCAAATTTAATGAAAAGATACTGTTAAATACTGTTAGATCAAGTCAATTCAACTTACAAGGACAATTCACGCAACAACAAACTTAATATAGACAATGTCAAGCTCCACAAAAGTTATTATTCTTGCTGGTACTGCAGGGACAGGGAAATCAACCATTGGTGATTATCTATTGAAACATTACAAAGAAAAATACCCAAACATTCAATTCATAGAAGGTGATGATCTTCATCCACCTGAAAATGTGGCCAAGATGTCTGCTGGTCATCCATTGAATGATGATGATCGTTGGGAATGGTTAAAGACAGTGGCACATAAAGGAGCAGAAAAGGCAAGAGAAGGTATAATTGAGAGTAAAAACGAAGGTATTTCTGTTGTGGCCTGTTCGAGTTTGAAATTAAAATACAGAGATTTAATAAGAGAAACTGAGCCTAATGTCACATTTTATTTCTTGTTCCTTTATGCTTCTAAAGAAACTATTCAATACAGATTAAATCAAAGAAAGGGTCATTTTATGAAGGCTAATATGTTGGAATCTCAATTTGCTGATTTAGAATTACCAAATATTTCACAAGAGATAGACAGTTTTATTATTAACATGGATGGTCAAACATTTGAAGAAATTGAAGATCATGTCTATTCTCTTTGTGACACGTATATTTTATAGTCATTTTTTACATAAATAATTAATTGAAATATTAAAAATAAAACTTTGAAAGTGTTTGCTTATAAAAATTAACGCAGAATATTTTGACATATGAATAAATATATTATCATTAGCAATAGGATATATCATACTATATATATAAAAAAAAGGTGATATGCAAGGAATATATGAAATGATTGTAATTCTTCTAATAGGTTTGGTTTTGTTTATGTTTTTAATCTTACATTTACTATCATTTCTGATATCTTTTCTATTTTGTCGTTTGTTTGTTTTTGATTTTTTATTGTTGAATTATAAATTATTGAATATTAAATTGTAGTCGTTCTATTAGTTGTTTTTTTGTTTACAGTGGTCATTAAATTTGTTGTTGTTGTTATTTGTTTTGATGGAGCTATATTTCTCCTTACTTTGTTTGGGCGTGCCTGTTATCTTGATGTTGTATTACCGTAAATTTGTGTTAAACTATTACTTGAATTAAATAATGTGTTAACTGTTGAAATATCAAATCTTGAATCATCATTGGTATCTTTATTTAAGTTTTCTGTTGTAGCGTATAATGTGGATTCATCATCATTTGTGGTACTATTATTCGAGGTGGAAACAGCAGAACTCATATTACTAGTTTCTCCAGTATTATTTGTTGAATTTTCCAAACTGTTACCACTCATTGCAGTAATTGTATTGTTCCTTAATGAATCATATAGATAATCCATATCTAAAATACTATCATTCAATTCATTAACCGCGATAAAATTATTAAATTCCTTTTCAGATAATGGTGGAACAATAACTAAAGAATTGTCATTATCATTAACATCAAGACGATGAAAACTTGGACAATCTCTAATCATTATCATTAAAGAAGAGATATTACATCTTAAATTTGGATTTAATTGTAAAATATTAACCAAAATTTCATAAAGATCTTCAGAGATTGGTAAAATTCTTTTCAATACAGAATTATCTTTAATGAAATATCTAAATGTATTATCTTCAACTTGATGTGCTTTTAACCATGGGTTTCTAATGCAAGTTAAATTAATTAATAATATACCTAAAGACCAAATATCAGCATTATAAGTTCTAAATTTTGAAACTTCTTCAGTGTCATCATCAACTAAATTATTGTTAGAATTTTCTGGTTTAAAATATAAGACTCTTTCTGGAGCCATATAAAATGATGAACCAATTGAAACATTTGGTTTTAACCATTCAGATCTTGTTGCAAGACCAAAATCACAAAGATAAACATTATCATTTTCATCAAGCAAAAGATTTTCAGGTTTAATATCACAATGATATATCCCTTTTGAATGACAATATTCAATAGCTGAACAAATTTGAAGAAATACTTTTTTAATTAACCAACCATTGTTTATAAAATGTTTATCTGAGACAATTGAATTGAAAAGATCAATGGAATAATAATCCATGATAATAAATGTACCAAATGAACATTCCATAACGTTATGTATAGTAACAATATTTTTATGCGAATGAACTTTTAAATGTAATGAAATTTCTTTATAACGTGGGATAGATAATAATTCTTCATTAGAAAGATCTTTAATTGATTTTAAATCTACCGAAGGTAGTGATAATTTATATTGATTTAATCTAAAATAATGTAAAATTTCATCTTTAATCATTTTATATTGAATATTTATAGCGTTTTCACTATGTTTCCCATGATGATAATCATTTGATGGTTGATTTAAGAATGTTTTAACAATAATTTTCATTGCAAAATCTTTATTTGATAGTGTATCTTTCACATGAAATACAAGACCATATCCACCTGAACCTAATTGTTCTAAGATTCTATAATTATTAACTTGACAATTTTCTAGCATAGTTATATGTATTGTATTATGTGTAGTTTCTGTTATTTTGTCAATTTTCTTGATATCTAAAGATTAACGGTTTAATATGTGAGTTTGTGGGATATATATATATATGTGTGTGTGTGATGGGTGTGGTAACTCTAAAAATTTATGTGACGTAATATAAAAGATAATAATAATAATAAGTTAAATCCTAAACCCGAGACTCTAAATTTTGTTTGTTTATAAAAATATTTATATTGAAACAAAAATATATTATTATTATGCTTTGAGTTTGGCGTAATCGACAATACCCTCTTTACATGAAAAAGAAGAAAAAAAAATATGAAAAAAGGTAAAAGAGTATAAATTACTAAGAAGAAGATCAAAAAGTTATAACGGAGATTAAAAGAGATGATCCGTGGAACAAGAAAGACGTTTTTTTCATGAGATAGAATGAGAAAGTAGCTTTAATGATATCTTTTATATATCTTCAAAGTTTTTGTCGAATAAAAAACAGAAAGAGAGTTTAACAAAACAACATCATTGTCAAATAAGAAACAAAAAAAAGCACATTTAAATCAGGCCAACAAAAGAACAAAGAAAATTTTTATAATTTAGGAAATAAGCAAAAACAAAACAAGGGAAATTAGAAAACTAAAGAAGAAAATAATAATAGTAAGTAGATAAATATAATATGGTCCGATGTCATATGAGAAATCAACGTTAACATTAAAAAAAAAATATAACATGATTAGTTGAGAAATCACACAAACACAAAGACATAAACAGCTAATAAAATTTTGTTCGTGATGATTTCCCCATGCAAAAAAATTGTATACAAATAACACATAAACAAAACATATAATCAAGAATTTATATTGTCTCATTACAAACCAGTATTGTCTTTTGGACAGTTTATTGTCCCCAACTCTCAAAAGACAATACATCCTATTGCGGGAGTATTTGTTTTTAATGGCGGTCTCTTCATTAACAGCAAAAAAACAAATTATTAACACTCGCTAAAATTAACAATACCCCACATACAAGTCCCTTTATTGTTCCGGAACCTCAAAAATAACAAAAAAAGAATCGGGACTCGAAATTTATCTCCCTTTATTATTCTTACTAAGACCGGTATTATATTCTGGACTGAGGGCTATTGTAGTGGAAGAATCCCGTTTATGTTTGGGTTTTATTGTTTGTTTCTTTCAACCAAGAAGACAAGTCTTTTTTTTCTTTCCCATTGGGAAATACTATAGAAGTTTATTCATTCTCTACGTGTTTTTTACGGATTATTCTGGGCCGAATAAGAATGCAAAACTGGAGGCAATTATCGTTATTGATAGATGGATGAAATTTTCATCCTAATATAATACAAATAGTAGGAGCGCCACCGGGGTAATGAACGCCGATTCTTTTATTATTAATTTAATAAATTTATCAAAAAACTTTTCCAAATAGAAGATCGACATCAACTATTGTTTTGGCAAGTATCATATTCGAACAATTGTCCTGCATATATCTACCATACTGTGCCTTTAAACAAAAATATTGTATTGACTTTTTTGTATACACCCTACTACTAATCTTTTCTTTTTTGCGAGGCAATAATACTGGACTTACACCTTTGACATAGTGACATTGTAATAGCAACGTCGTTTAGGTAGAAGAGTCGATATCAAAAAAAAACAATATATACCCGCTCTTCATAATAATATAGTGAGTGTCATTATGTGATATGACTTTTCTCTTTTGTTGCCATGTGCCTAACAAACTAAATAAGCAAAAAAAGTGGGATGATTGATGATGTTAAAAAAATAGGTAAATTTTAAACATTACTATTAATGCATTACACTACAATTTGTAACAGTGATTAATAGGGGAATGTGATATCATTATCGTCTCCCACACAAGGTAAACACAGCCAAATCAAGTAACAACCGTAACGTGAGTAAGAAAGATTATCACTTTGTGGGGTAGAGTAGTAAACAAAAAAAACAGGGATCAGCTGTTTAAAACTATAATTTGCTGTCCCCTTTTGGGTACTTGAGTTTCCTATTTCTTACAGTACCAAGCAAATTTGATTTTTACAGGAAAAAAAACACTTTGTATGAACCTTACGTCTATTAAGCAGGTTCCAATTAAGAAATTAACTAACTAAATTAAGGTAATTAATAATAATATAATAGTTATTACCAACGGTCCCCATGTGACATCACCACCTGCATCATTTTCTTAGCAAAGTTTAATTTTAAAAGTCAATTTATTTGTGACAACAACAAATGTATTGTAATAAATTTCCGCCCCCAGATTTTTAAGCTCCCCTTTGAAAAATAGTAAAAAAACAATAAAATCAAACATATCCTTCCTTAAAGGGTAAAAAAATCTTTTCATTATTTGAACATCAGTTGGTCTAGGCCTCGGTGAATTTTCAAGAAAAAAAATTGATTTTCCCACTATGGCAAATCTTGTTCCGTTCCGTGGTGATGGGGAAAAGAAAAAAACTTTATTTACCAAGAACACAATAACATTTATTATATGCATCTCACTGGAGTGACTTTTTTATTGTCATGTAAAAATCATCCTCATAAAAGAAAAAGAAAAGGCTATTTTGTTTTCTTATAATAACGGGGGATGATTAATTATCTCCGGGAAGATATACAAGAATAATTAAAATTCTAGTATTTTTTGGATTTTGTTTCATTCGTATTTTGAATCAATATAAGGAATTCAATTTGTTAGCTAATAAGCATTTCATTTTCCACATGGGGAAACTGGGTTAATACTATGTGGGGCCTCGACGGGAATGAGAAAGTCATCTCAACTCTCTTTCTTTCTCTCTCATCAGATGTTGTTTTTTTTTGTGATTTTATTATTGAAGTGATATACAAAAAAAAGGTGGGATGAGAAGGCACAAGACCAAGCAAAAAAAAACATCGAATTAATTAATTAAATTAAAGAGTAGCAAAACACTGCTAGTATTGAGATATTTTGATCAAATACATTCATAAATTATACTTCCATTATAATATCGTCCAAAGTAGTAAAATATTATTTCAAGAGGAAGAACGTGTTTCAGTATTAGAATTAATTAGTGGAATGCACATAATTCTTAGAAGTTTAATAGATTTATCCCAAGGGAAAAAAAATTCTTGACCGAGAGCCGGGGGAATAAAAAAACAAACTTTATATAGACTGGCAAAAAGAGTTTACATTATTTAGTGGAAGCTACTAATCATCAAAATTGGAAATACTAAACCTAGATTGGATAACTCGTTGCATCAGTTGATTTTTTATTTCTTGATTTTCTTGGGAAAGATCTACTGAAAACAATACCAACACCGTTTTCCCACAAAGGAAAAAATCATGCTTTTTTAATACAAAACAATACCGTGAGAAAAAACACACATATCAGCAAAATCTCGTCATTGATAAATTTCCTAATTAGTATATGACACATTTTTTTCAAGATTTGCTTGTTTTTTTTGTTTAAAGTTTGTTTCCTCCTTAAGATCATCAGTTTTTTTTTTCTACTTGTTGCTGAGAAATTGAATAATATACATTGTAAATAAAAGGAAGGAGAATCAATATTGTTGTGGTTTAACAATAATGAGAATTCTTAAGATAAAATTTGTGTAATACTTGTAAGGAATAAAACAACTCAAAAATTTTCTAGTGTGTTACTTCCCGATATATAATATTGTTTGTTTAATATACCAACCGTCTTATTTCCCTCCCCAATGGGTGAGGGGCCAATACGTGGGGAAGGAGCACGTGAGAAGTAGTAATTGTACGTTAAAAAAATACTTCGGGATTACTCTTGAACATGAATTTTAATCATTCTATAAAAGTAACACATATTACTTATTTTCATTTTTTTTTTAGTAATATTAGAGTAACAAACAATATTATAATGTATATCATTACGAAACTATAATATATAATGCTATTAAAATTGAGAATCTAATGCTAACGTTGTAAAAGTTTGCCCTAATTACAATAAATGATCAATTAACGATTTCACTTTATCATCAAATAAATCTGATTTAATTGGCATTTCTAATGAATAAAATGGATCTTTCATAACGTAATCACTATAAACACAGTAAACTTTTCTTAATAAATTATCAGCAATTTGACTACCCATATTATATTGGGATCCATTTACATTTGGTGCGTTACTATTATTGACATTACTAGTTGTAGTATCACCACCACCAGTACCTGTTGGTAATACACTAGAACTTATAGCCACAAATTTTAACCCAGTCATGGTTTGATAAATATACATAGTAAATTGATCTGTACTTAATTGTTTTAACCCACTTTTATTCCAATTATGAAATGGTTCTTTAAAATAATCATCCCCTTTAAAACTACCATATTTGGTAGGTATATTGTTCTTTGGTGTAGTTTGTGGATTAGCCACACCAACATAGGGATGGTATGGAATTGTGTAATTTATATTGGATTGTGATAATTGTAATGCTTTGGGCGTTATTTGACTTGAAATTGCAAAAACACTATGTAATGTACTGGCTAAAATTAATAAGTCATTACTATTCAATGTGCTCTTGTTTGGAGCTGCATTAACTGGGTTGGTAGGTTCAGCATGTGGAGTTGTGAATGATCTATGATATATTAACCCTCCAGATTTATTAATAATTAAAATTGCTTCTATGCCCATTTCTTAAATTTTGATTTCCTTGTGTGTTTCTTTTTGAGTTCTCAATTAAAATGCTTACAACTATCCTACGTAATGTTTGTTGTTCTTACTAAACAAATGTATAATGGTGTATTGTTCAGCTGGACCTTGAATTGCTCGATATACCTTCTCTCAATGTTTCGTCGGTATTTATCTAAAGTTTAATGAACTCGCTGTTCAATGTTGTTATTTTCTATTTTCTTCATATATTGAAATTTTAGAAAAATTAAAATAAATAATCTCTATATATGAAATTCCAAACTATTTATGGTACATAATTTAAAAGGGTATTAGGTAGGAAAAATGATAGTGTTTTAATTTAGATATATAAAAATTAATGAAACAAGACAAGATTAGAAGAATAATTTATCATACCACTTCTTATTTGTCTTAGCCATTAAAGTAGCATAATGACTCATTTCACCCCAACAATCTCTACCAAAATTACAACCAGCCATATTAACAACAAAATCTCTAGCATGTTCATTATAAAAATATCTAGAATCATCACTGAATTCAGAACATGCACCTGGCGGGAAAGAATTAATCATTCTTAATGGTAAGAACCCGACTTTAGAACGAATCCATGCTTCATTGGCATATAAAGTTTCTAAAGCATCTTGTTCTCTATGTTCCCAGATCATGTGTTTTTGTTCATATCCAGCTGGATCCCACCAAATATCTAATAATAATTTAGACCAGTCACTATTTTTGATTAAGAATGAACCTAAATTAAACCCACCACAATCTTGAGTAATTAAAAGATCCATATCTTGAGTGTAATCCACAAAAGGGATATCAACTTCTAAACCTAACGGGTTAAAAGATTGCAAAGTACGGTCAACTAATTTATCCACACGACTGAAAATATGGGATTCTAATGATCTATCAGGTTCCATGATAAAAGTATCTAAATCTAACCACCAAAACCATTCAGCATCTGGAAATTCTCTGAAGGTTTGTTTCAAAATATCAACCTTTTGCCAACTTTCTCTATATTCATGAGAATATCTCTTAGCAGTTGTCAGATCTTTGATAGTTAACCCATAACCATGTCTCTTAGCATAAGCTTTCTTGTTAGCAATAGAAATCTTTTCAATAGCCCATTCTTGTTCATTCTTCCATCTTAAGACACCACCACCTTCATTGGCAGCCAATATGATAACAATCTTTGGAGATTTCTTAAATGAGAACCAACCTGGTTTGTTGCGATTTGTTATATCCTTCGGTAACTGTTTACGAGGATTCATATTTAAATCAGAGTCGATTGATGATGATGAATTGGAATTGATAGCATTATCACCAAACCAAAAAATGAAAAAGAAAAAGATAAAGGCAAAAAGAAGAGCAGTTTTTAAACTAGTAATCTTATAGCCTATCTTGTTTTGTAGACGTTTAATTGATCTATTTATTGATCTAAAAGGTGAATTAGATGATTTCTTCTTTTCATCGTCAGAATCCTCCTCATAAGGGTGATATGGAACTGTTGGCATCGTGTAATTCACTAACGTACGTTTCTATCGTGAGGGTGTGTTGTTATTGAGTACAAGGATGTGGGGGGTTGCAATTTAACCAGGGTATAAATAGATCATTCTTCTACATCAAAACAACAGCGTCTTCGATTATTTTTTTTTTGTAGTTTTCAATTTTCACAACAAGAAAAAATAAAATAATCTTTGACGTTGAGTATTGTGTCAAGGCAAGGGAGGTAATAAAGGTTAATAATCTGGAATATTTATGAGAATAATAGCAATATGTATGTATATATAAATATATATGAAGGTATGAAAATATTGAATGTTTATATCAAATAAACGAATGCAAAAAAAAAAATTATACAAAATTTCGGCTGAAAAACAACGTGATTATGCAAAGATCATTAGAATTTAAATTCATTACGGAATTGATTTAAATCCATTCCAGGTGAGACTTTTTGTAGAAGGTCTGTTCTATCCATAGCAATAAATGCTCTTTTCAAAGTTTCGATGATGTTATCATTATTGTAATTGTCATAAGCATGATTACTCTTTTCCATTTGTTTCATACCTTCGACTTCATGCATTCTAAGAGAGGTTAAAAGATGTTCCACTGCCTCTTTATAACAACCAATATTCATGGATGATACAGCTAAGTTATATCTTGCTCTAACAAATGAAGGTTTCAATTGAAGAGCACGATGATAAGCTTTAATAGATTCTTCTGATCTGTTTGAATTAGCTAACGCAGCACCTAATCTATTCCACATCAATTCATCATTTGGGTTAACTTTTAGAGCAGCTTTAAAGCAATCAATAGTCTTATCGAAATTATCATTGGCATAAAATAATAACCCTAGACATAATTGTACGTCTGGATCGACTTGTGGTAATTGATTAGCTAATCTTAAGAATCTTTTTGTAATTTTTTCATTTAATGATAATGGATCTTCCATTTCACTTTCTGATAAATTTTCAACTTCTGGGACGGTAGTATCAATTTGTGGATATTTAGTTTCAATCCATTTATTTAAAATTGTGAAAGAACTTGAATCATAACCTTCATTAATATAACTAATAGCTAAATTTTTCATTGCTTCTAAATTTTGTGGATCTAATTTTAAACAGTTTTCTAAAGCACTAATACCGTTAATTTCCTTTTCATTTTGAATTTGTACAAGACCTAATTTTAACCATGCATCAACGTGTTTTGGATTTTCTTTCACTGCGGCTTCAAAGGCCATGGCAGCTTCACTAAGTTTAGCACCATTTTCCATTAAGATACAACCAATTTCATATGCATTTGGATTATTTAAATATTCGTTTTTAGAGTCTTCAAAATCATATTTAATGTTTCCCAACTCGGTTCTTTGATCAAAAAATCGTTGTCCATTTAAATAATTTGGCATTATATCTTCTGAATCTTGATGAATAGAATCCCAAACATGTTGAAATTCAGCTTGATAATCGTTATCAATCACAATATCTTGATCTTCTAAATTATTAATTTGGTCATCATTAACCTGATTGGTTTCAATTTCTTCTTTAATTTCATCATCATTAATATTTAAAGCCTTTGACACTTCTTTCTCCAAATCATTAAATTGTTGGTCCCAATTTGTAGTCGGAGTGGTCATACCAACATCTCTATTACTTGATTGCCTTTGTAATGGTCTAAAATTTGGGTTACTATTCCCATAGATATTATAATTTGATGAAATATGATGTAAAGGTTGATAATGCATTGGAGTCATATTTCCCTGTTGTTGTTGATTCGTAAACATAGTACTATTCATAGAAGCATTCGATTGATTATGATGTTGAAATTCTTGTGACCATTCATGTCTCATTGTATTTAAACTTGTTGAAGATGGAGAAGTCATTTGATGGTTTTCTTGCATAGTTTGTAAAGTTGGGACATGATTACTTGAAAATGAAGTTTGTTTGGGAGACATATGACCCATTAATGGAGGTCTGTTGTTCATACTCCCTAGTTGTAATGATGCAGATGATGAAGGAGATGGTAAGATATTCATATTTGAATTTGTACCATTCATAAAACGATTCATTTGTGCTTTACTACTTTCTGATATGGTATTTATAGTTGTTTTGAATTGATCAGGGGAATGTAAAGAGGCAGCAGAAGAACCACCTCTTTGATTCATATTACCTTGTTGAAGATGTGAATTATTTTCTTGTGTATATTTATTAAATTGTGCTAATGGGTTGCTGTTTACAGAACAGGATGCGGCGTTCATCTTTGTGTGTATATTATTATATGGATTTATATGTTGGTTTTGTTGTTTTTTTAAAACCCTGATAACTTAACCTCAGGAATGATAGTTAGTCCTAATGTAACGATGACTGAGATTACCAAAAATGTCTTTGATTTAAATATCTTTAATTTCGAATTGATACATTACGAACTAGATTTTCCTTTAGAAAATGTGAGTTATAAGCGGGGAAGTTTACCCGGGGTTAAGTTCAAATTTCCGTTGCAATTTGTATAGTGAAAAATTAATTAATTGATACAATCTGAGTCTTAAAGTGATGAGATGACGTCTTGTAGAGTAGTGATTGAAGTTATAAGAGATGAGTCATCGTCATATAGAGGTGATATTGTGATATTTCATAAAAAATAATATAAGATGGCAAGACCTGTGAAGTTAAAGACTCTTTTGGGGAAGTTGAAACAAAATGGGGAAGATAAAGCATCTTTATCTGTTTCTAAAGATGGCAAGATTTCTAAACCTAGATTAATTTCTAAGAATGAAAGGAAAGTCTTGGTAAAGAAGTTACAATCTGTTGGTAATACTGTAGAGGATTATGATGATATTTTACCTGTTTCTACGACTAAAACTATCTCAACTGAAATAATATCCCAAAATAAGGATGTTGAAATTTCAAGAGATAATAATAATAAGTCGAAATTTCGATTTAATTGGGATTTAAAAGATGATACCACATCAAATTATGAACCTATCCTTCCCAATAGTCTTTTAAATAAAATACGTAAAAATAATAATAATAATCAATCTAAAGATAAAATTTTGGATTCATTAGAAAATGTTTATATGGGGAAACATTGGACTCAAAAATCATATCAAGAAATGACTGATAGAGATTGGAGAATCCTAAATGAAGAATTTCATATTACAACAAAGGGTGAAACTTTAACCAGATCACCAGATTCAAACATAAAACACCCATTAAGAAATTGGAATGAATTACATTTAATACCCGAAAAGTTTATTGATATTTTAACAAATAAATTACATTTCTCCTATCCAACTCCAATTCAAAGAGTTTCAATACCTAATATTGTAAGTACAAACTCAAAAAGGGATCTTTTAGGTGTTTCTGCTACCGGGTCTGGTAAGACTTTAGCCTTTGTTATCCCCATTTTAGTTAAATTGTATAAAGACAAGATAAGACCTCATTCGATTAAGATTATGGAAGGTCCTAAGGCATTAATATTAGCACCAACAAGAGAATTAGCACAACAAATTGAAAGAGAAACTCAAAAGTTTACATCATTTTGGGATAATGGATCATGTCAAGTGACATCTATTGTGGGTGGTCATTCTATTGAAGAAATTACACATAATGTTTCAAAAGGTTGTGATATCTTAGTAGCTACACCAGGTAGATTGATTGATTGTTTACAAAGTCATGTCCTTTCGATAAACTTGATTGATTTCTTAGTATTAGATGAAGCAGATAAAATGATTGATTTAGGGTTTGAAGACCAAATTAAAACTATCTTAAATCAAATAAATGTTGAAAATGACAAATTTGTAAGGAAAATGTTATTCACAGCTACATTATCTGTTTCTATTCAATCTATTGCTGTCAGTTATATGGAGAACCCAATATATGTTATGATTGATTCAGATGAAAATCAAGCTCCAAAAATTGAACAAATTGTGGATTATACCCCAACTGATGATATTAAATTCCAAAGACTTAAGAATAATATCATACCGAGTTATAAAGCACCAATTATTATCTTTATCAATTATAAGACAACAGCAGATTGGTTAGCCAAAAAATTTCAAGATGAAACAAGATTCAAATTTACCATTTTACATGGTTCTAAGAGTCAAGAGCAAAGAGAACATTCTTTATCCTTGTTAAGAACAGGTAAGGCTGATATTATGATTGCAACTAATGTAGCAGCTAGAGGTTTAGATATTCCAAATGTTTCTCTTGTAGTCAATTATCAAATGTCCAAAAATTTCGATGATTATATTCACAGAATTGGTAGAACTGGGCGTGCTGGTAATGAAGGGACTGCAATTACATTTTTGGATGGAAACGAAGATGAAAACGTTGTTTTTGAATTATACAATTATACTCAGGAAAATGATGCTACTGGTAAGAATAAATTTTCTCCTCATATTAAAGAAACATTTAAATTAGGTAAAAATGGACAATACAAAAATATTATATATTAATTTCTTATTTATATATATCTGAATTAGTTTCAAATAGCATAATTTTATTTATTTTGAAGGTAATTTATTAAGAAGTAAAGCACCAAATTTACAAACTTCATTATTATCAAATGTTGGGCTCATAATTTGTAAACTTATTGGGAACCCTTCCATTTGATCATCATCTATTAATTCATTCCAATATTCCATTTCGATTTCATCTTCATGGTTTAATGCCTTACAAGTGTCTTGTTTTATCTTGTGGATTTCACTCTTAAAATTAGTTATTGGAACAGACAAAGAGGGGAAATTTAATAGATTAACAAATAAAATATATCTCACCGTAGCTTTCAACATATCACCAGGTTTAAATGGATGTAGTGTAGAAGAACATATTATCACTGAGGGTCTATCTTTTGGGTCAAAAGAATTGTAATAATCTCTGTATCTTTGTTTAGCATCGTTTACCCTCCTACTTAGATCCCACCATTGATTCACAGTATATCGTTTTCTTGGATCATCCAATACCATTGGTTCCAATATTTCACAAAGAGGTTCCCCAGTGGCATCAAACTCTGATTTGATTTCTTTACCTGCATCAGCAATATCAGTTTCACATGCTAGCATATGCATCTCATCATTCAAGTCTGAGGGTGGTTGCCATTTCACAGTTCTGAAACCTGGAATAGCCTTAATAGTTTCTTCACATAATTTTAGGGCCTGTAAATCAGTTGGGGTTGAAGTAATGATACCATCACTATATTGAATCCCCACTACATAATCCTCAGTAAATGTATCATTGCTAGCATCAAAATAAAATGGTGAACATTTAACATCTTCTAAATGTGGTTTGAAATCATTAGCCATTAAATGCATGAAATACCTTAAATCTTGAATATCTCTTGTCATAGGACCGATGACAGATGAAATAACTTCTCTACCTTCCCATGAATTATCCACTCTCAAATATGGGACAATACCTGTAGATGGTTTTAAACCCACTAAACCATGGTAACTTGATGGAATTCTAATACTGCCACCAATATCCGTACCTAAACCCAATACTGAACCTCGTGCAGCAATTAACGCACCTTCACCACCAGACGAACCGCCGGTGGAGAAGTTTGTGTTAAGACTATTATAAGTGTAACCAAAGACGTTAGAGACAGTTTCTGTAGCCATCATTGAAGGTGGTACTGTAGTCTTCACAAATAAAATAGCACCAGCATCTCGTAATAGTGTAACAATTAAAGATTCTTCTCTCTTAGATTTTGGTTTAAATGCTCTATTTAAATAACCCAACGTTGTATCAATATTTTCCACATTACATTGATCTTTTAATGAGATGGGGATACCATATAAGGGAGGAAGCACATCAGGTCTTTCAAGATCATATCTCTTTGCAGTTTCTAATGCTTCATCAAAAAAAATTTCAGTTAAACAATTTACTATCTGATGAACTAATGCAGCTCTATGGCAAAAGGCATATGCCACTTCAAAACATGAAACGTTCTTCTTTGTAATTTTATTCTTTAGATCTAATAAAGTGGAGTTTGTGATTGAATTTTCCTCTTTGGGACATAAGCGATCAATATTTTCTGCCACATTAGTTGAATCATTCTTAAGTTTATTTAGTGTTTCTTGATCTAATCTCCATTCTTTAGGGATTTTACCATATAATTGAGCACGTTTCTTCTCAATAAGTTCCTGCCAAGTCAAAGTCATTATAAATTTTTGTAATCTTTTAAAATTGATGTGGTTTATATATTTGCTACTTAGATTTGGAATGACACAACTTATTCTGTGTAAAAAGAGTTAAAATCTTGCTTTAATTTATAGTAAATGTTAATATCCAGAATGGTTTCTTCCCTAGATATAATTCAGCAGCTTCTTACGTAGTTATCCTAGTTAAGTGACTCAGTTGATGTGTTTTGAATCAAGATAAGATAATCACACATACTAAGCAACTAAAATAGGAGATCAGTATCTCTTATCGCTCGAGATGCGGCTCTCCTTATCAATTATTAAAGATAAGTTATTATAATATTTTTTTTTTTTCAGATATTGGAAAATGACGTTTTTCAATTTTTGTTTATTTTTTAAGGGTCCTCATTACTTAATAACTTAGAGATTAAACTCAACTTTTTATAACAAAATGATAATTCTGATTTTAGAAATTTCTGAAGGACAAGTTTGAAAGGGAATTTTACTGTATAAAAGCTTTAGGAAATATACAAATATATCGATTTGAATTCCTACTCTACTTGATATATAAATACAGCAGCGTAAACTCTTTGCTAGTTTACTTCTTAATTTTCCGTAAGCTAAGAAATTAACAATCCGATACTAAACCTCTTTGATATAAACATTTGTCTCTAGTTTAATTTTCATATAACTTAACTCTTCATATTTCATAACTTTTTTAGTAAATTTTTTGAAATTTACTTTTGTGTTCCTTTACTTCGATATGAGGTTGAGATCTTGTTTGCAAGCCAATTGTGAAGGTTATAATGTTAGACAATAAAGAATGAATAATTCGAAATATTTTATTCATGTTATAAATATTTGAAGCACCATTGTGATTCCGTATATTTACAACATTTTCAATGTTACTAATAAAATTATGACTGTAAACACACCACCAAATTAATATTTTTCATCTCGAAAGAAAAACTATTCGTTATTTTTGTTTTAAAATAAAGCTGTCATTGGGGTAATTGCCCATATATTAATTGAGTATTTTCATGTTCTTCTTCCCACTTAAATTACTCACAATTGTACAATATGTGGTCCAATAGAACTTTTTCAACTATATAATAACTTAATTTTTTGAGATGTTGATACAGTAAATACAGTAAAATCAACGTATCTTTCTCGATAACCAAAACCATTACGACTCAAGAATGCTTGTAAAGTAGAGTCGCCCTCTGTAGCAAGACGGGTCCCAGATCCCTTCTGGAACTGTGCCTCCATTACTCATTACTTGAAACAGAACTTTAGATTTGAGAAAACAAAAGAGTTTATCCCACTCATGACTGCCGAGAAGAATAGATTTCGCATGAATTTACGCGATATATAAAAGAACGCCATATTTTGGTACCTGAATTAAAATGGAGAATAGAAGATGAGCCAAGGACTTGTATAATGAACAGTGGAAACTAGCCGAATTGAGCTGCTGGTTATATTAAGCACACAAGATGGTAATCATACCGTTTACATTTAACAGAAAGCAATTGAGACTTGGTGTCATTGCAGTGGCATTGATATTTGTTGCTATCAATTTGACATTATACGGTACCAGTAGTAGTGCATCTCAAATTATGACCACGGTGGGATCCCTCGCATTTGGAAATAAAAGCAATTCTACAGAGATAAAGGATATTATTCCGGATGGCACGTTGAAGACAAATAGAACAAGTAGGATTGAAGGTGCTCTTTCATTTATACAACCATCATTTCAAAACAAAGGACAAAGACCAAAAGCATGTTTTGTTACATTAGTTAAAAATTCAGAATTAAGTGGAATATTGAAGTCAATAAAAAATGTCCAAGCCAAATTTAATAAACAATTTAAATATGATTGGATCTTTTTAAATGATGTTGAATTTACTGAAGAATTCAAACTTGCAATCACCAATGAAATACCGTCTGTGGTGAAATTTGGATTGATTCCACAGGAACATTGGTCATATCCAGATTATATTAACCAAACCAAAGCTGCAGAAGCGAGAACATCAATGGCTGGATTAATGTATGGTAAATCAGAATCTTATAGACATATGTGCCGTTATCAATCTGGATTCTTTTGGAGACATCCTTTAATGAATGAATATGATTGGTATTGGAGAGTTGAACCTCATATTAAATTATATTGTGATACAAAATATGATGTATTTCAATGGATGCAAGATAACGAAAAAGTTTATGGGTTTACCTTGACTATGTATGAAGATGAGAAGACTATTAAAACATTTTGGAATACTACTGTCGATTTTTTCAATATTCATCCAAATTACTGTGCAGATGATAATTTAACTGGATTCATATCAAATGATAAAGGCAACACATATAATTTATGCCATTTTTGGTCCAATTTTGAAATTGCTAATTTAAACCTTTGGAGATCACCACAATATCAAGAATATTTTGATTATTTAGATCATGCGGGTGGGTTCTTCTATGAAAGATGGGGCGATGCTCCAGTGCATTCCATTGCTGTATCATTATTATTACCTAAAGATAGGATACATCATTTTGCAGATATTGGATATCGTCATCATCCAAACGATAATTGTCCAATTGATCCAAACGTTTGGAAAGAGAATAATTGCGAATGTGATCCAGAGAAGGATTTTACATTCCATAAATATTCATGTGGGACCCAGTTTTATGATGCTGCTGGTGTGACAAAACCTGAAGGATGGGAGTTACATAGAGGTTAAATATTCATCTAATTATTCACTGATATACAATACTTTATTTAATATCTAAAACTGTTTGAATAAAGAAACTAATATCATTTAAAAGAATGTTTTTATATTTAAGCTCAATTACCAAATATTACTTAAGGCTCAAAAAAATAGTGGACATTGGATAGTTAATGTTAAGTGTATTTGTAATATATGGTTATATCGTGGGTTTATAGTTCCGCATGGAGCACTGTACACGACAGGTGCGACTTTCAAAGTCGCACATCATCGCTTGTTGGCGATGCCGATAACTAATATATAT